>JAOUQW010000040.1:10236343-10246374 GCA_028565825.1 Olivaichthys viedmensis | reverse complement strand
AATTATTCTGCACCTCAAATCACACATTGATTTTTGGTTACTGATTAGTGTACCTTTTGCCATGGAAGCAAGGAATGTGGGCAAACATTAACTAAATCTAACAACAGCTATACCCCAATCTCTCAAATGTTAGCTAGCATAATAACTCTGACAGTACATAATGGCTTGCATGCTAATAGCTAGGTGAGACAATACAAACTGCCTGGATAAATACAAAATGTAGCTAATGACAGATTTTATATTTGTAGTGATAGATATTAGGTCAATTACCACTTTTCTTTTTAGATATGAGGGAGAATTCTTGAATGCTTGAAAGTTTTTTCCATTGTTTTTTGGAGCAAGACACTGTGCTTGCATGTACATGTACAAACAGCCCTTCGCATGTGAAATGTAGAAATGTACAAATAAATACATCAAGTGATCATTCACTGCTCTGTTCTTGTTGTCACATCTGTTAGAATTTAGATTTGTAAGGCATTTTAATCACCTGCTTGAGGACGTCTGATGATAAAAGTCACCTTATTATATCCTAAAATGTGTAGATTTTTTAAATGTAGTGAGTAGAAAGTAGAAATTTTCTCCTGAAATATAGTACAGTAAAAAAGTTTATTACTTCCCATATCTGAGTGTTATTTGAGACTTTCAACACACACACACACACACACACACACACACACAAAGCCTGTTGTCTTCCCACTTTCTCAGTTGGTCAAACTAGCATGCACTGTTAAATTGTTAAAGATTTCCACTAGCTAGATATACTTATTCACCTGACAAATGCTTGCTATATTAACACTTCACTTAGCTAATAACGCTTTATTACTAACATATGTTAAACTAATGCCAGATGGTCTCTTTCTCAATGGGTCCTTCAACCTGGATGTAAGATTCAATCCAGTTGCTGTATTTCCTTTATTGTGTCCTTTGAGGTATCGTTGTTGTGTGTTTTGCACATTTCTCAATGTTTTTTAAAGTAAAAGTTAAAGTATAACTTTAAATTTTTTTTTTTTAAGTTAAAATACAAAGGAACAAACATTTAAATGTACTTAAAGTAAGAAATTTAAAGTACAAGAAAGGATTGCATAAAAAATTATTCTGCACCTCAAATCACACATTGATTTTTGGTTACTGATTAGTGTACCTTTTGCCATGGAAGCAAGGAATGCGGGCAAACATTAACTAAACCTAACAACAGCTATACCCCAATCTCTCAAATGTTAGCTAGCATAATAACTCTGACAGTACATAATGTCTTGCATGCTAATAGCTAGGTGAGACAATACAAACTGCCTGGATAAATACAAATTGTAGCTAATGAAAGATTTTATATTTGTAGTGATAGATATTAGGTCAATTACCACTTTTTTTTTTTTTAGATATGAGGGAGAATTCTTGAATGCTTGAAATATTTTTTTCTTTGTTTGTTGGAGCAAGACACTCTGCTTGCATATACATGTACAAACAGCCCTTCGCATGTGAAATGTAGAAATATACAAATAAGATTTAGATTTGTAAGGACTTTTAATCACCTGTTTGAGGACGTCAGATGAAAAAAGTCACCTTATGATTTCCTAAAATGTGTAGAATGTAGTGAGTAGAAAGTAGAGATTTTCTCCTGAAATATAGTACAGTAAAAAAGTTTATTACTTCCCATATCTGAGTGTTGTTTCAAACTTTTCAACACACACACACACACACACACACAAACAAAGCCTGTTGTCGTCCCACTTTCTTGGAAATGAATACAAAATGCTCCTATTGAACTAGATGAATGTGAACTTTCTGAAATGGTGAAAATAACAGCACTGGCAGCTGGCTGTTGTTCTCATGTCTGTGGGCAGGAGCGAGAGAACAGAAAGGCAGACAACTGGACAGAGAGAGGAGTTTCTTTGTTTATCGGCAGCAGCAGGCCTGTTGTTGTGCTGCTGTAGGCCTGGCATTGGGCCTCTGGCGGACTCTGTCTCTCCGACCATCCCTGGCTTAATGGATGTAAATGATGAGGGCATAGTAGGCACCCAGCTCTCGTGTGCAGGATGCCAGACTATGGAGCTGAGGCAGACCCGGCTCACTGGCATACGCCCACTGGTGCTGGAAGCGCTGGCATCAGACGAGGCCTGTTGTTGTAGCTCACTGAGAAAGAAGGCGAAGACTTTGTAGTGTGACCAGGTAGTGCAGAAGAATAGAAGATGCTAAACATACACACATATGGTACATACGGAGTAAAATTATTTATTTATCTCGAAGAGATTAAACACAATATGGCTAAATAAAAAGATGTGAAAAACACACACACAAAGCTATAATTGCAGCAAAACCTATCAGCGTCATTAACAGACACTTTTTCCAACCTGCGTTTTTCCAACCTGAATACTTGACTGGCTTTAGTATATTCTGTAGCAATAAAAGCTATGTTTCCCTAGAAGTGAAAGTTAATTCACATTGTATATCAGTCATTATTTGTGGTTGGAAGTTTGGGTCAAAAAGTCTCAAAAAGAGCAATGGCATTGACCATCTTTAAACTGAAAAATACCTGAAAATATCCTTAAAATTGCTTTGAAATATTTGCACATTTTTAAATGGAGGGCTTTTGAAATGTTTTGAATGCATTTTTAAAAAAATTATTGAAAAAATAAAAGACAGATACATGAATGTCACAGGACATTCATTCAGGTTCAGTTTATGAAAATACATTGGCTGTTATTTTTCAGACTGTTTATAAATACTAAGTGAAGGCGAGCAGTTTGTGTGCATCAGTACACACTTCCACATTATTGCTAAGGCAGAATAATTCACTCTGAAAAGATACACTCCCAACACCTCTCTCACTTTCTCTCTCTCTCTGTCCCCAAGCACTGGCTATTTTTCCTGTCATGACTTAAACAGTTGTTCCCAGGGCCTGTGCAGTTTGTTATTTCTTTTTCTGTCGCTTTTTTCCTTCTGGCAAGTAGAACATTTTTGAACGGGTGTCCCACGAGTTCCCCCACGGCAGAACTGGGCTTGACAGCCGTTCGTTTTGAGGCGATGTCAGCCTGAAATTATGCTGTCTGTGAAGCCAAGTAACGAAGCAGGGACATGGCTGAGTGCAGCGAGCCTGCAATGGCCACACAGCACACACTAACGGTTCTAAGATGCAGAGAGCACACTGAGCAGATCCTATGCAGTAGGACAGTAGGAGTGCAGTGCAACAATCCTGAACTCTGTCACATCCACACCAGTCAGCCAGAATTACGCTTCCCAGAATTCACCACTCACTCCCGGATCACATGACATGTCACTTGAGCTACTTCCTCATTACCACTCACCTGATTTTTGATCACACACACCTGATTCCAATTACCACTCCCTATATAAACACCAGTCAAAAACACACAGAGGTTGCTAAGTTTTGCTTCCATGTATTTGGACAATTCATCAAGCTCTATGCTGATGGCATTCCTGTGTATGACCCTGGACCATACCACTGGACTTCCGATTCTACCTGAGCCTTTGATTCCCTGTTTGCGGATCGCCCGACCTAACGCCTGTCCTCAGACTCCTGCCTTGTCCCATTTAGCTTATGCTTCTTCGTCCATTGCCTGCAACTTCATCTGATCTGTCCTGAGCCTGACAGAAAACTTAGCCAAAGCATGGCTGCGCTCAGCCGGGTGATCACACAGATCCAACAGGAGCTACATAACCAGCATCATCAGCAGCTGTAGCTCCAGCAACAACACCAGATGCAGTGGCAGTTCGCCACTCTCACCGCCGCGATACAGCAGCCCGCGCCTCAGCCACAGGCACAGCCCGCGGCGCAGCCTCAGTCACAGCTGCAGCCGCCGCCTGTTGTCATTCCTCCACCGGCACGTTCACTCATGGCACCACCGGGAAAATATGACGGCAACCTGACCACATGCAGGGCTTCCTATTACAGTGTTCGCTACATCTTCATGGTCGCGGGCTTAGTGACAAGGACCAGATCGCATAGGTGGTGGCATTGCTAACGAGAAAAGCCCTGAAGCGAGCTACCGCGTTATGGGCCCAAGGGCTCATTTCATACGCCGATTTCATACACCGACTTCACAGAGTATTTGATCATCCCGTAGAGGGACAGGAAGCGGGTGAATGCCTGTTCACCCTCAAACAGGGCTTCCGTACCGCGGCAGAATATGCTGTGGAATTCCGGACCATAACAGCGGGCCCCTTGTTCCTTCTGCCCTCAAACAACTACAGCCGGCACGGATCTTCACCAAACTCGAACTGCGCAGTGCTTATAATTTGGTACGCATTAGGGAGGGAGGTGAGTGGAAGACGGTCTTTAGCACCTCCTCTGGTCACTATGAGTATTTGGTAATGGCTTATGGACTTTCTAACGCGCCCTCTGTGTTCCAAGCACTAGTCAATGACGTACTCAGGGAGTTTCTGGGGAAATTCGTGATCGCTTACATAGACGATATCCACATGAAAGGAACATGTTAAACATGTGAAACAGGTGTTACATCGTCTACTGGAAAATATTCTCTTTGTAAAGCTGGAGAAGTGTGAATTTCACGTCCCCAAAGTGGTCTTTTAAGGCTATATCATCAGCGCTGAGGGCACTGTCATGGACGAAGAAAAGGTGAGCACCATCACGTCGTGGCCCATTCCTCACACCACCAAAGATATACAGAAGTTCTTGGGGTTTGCGAACTTCTATCAAAGGTTCATAAGAAATTTAAACTCTGTGGTGGCACCACTCATGTCCCTCCTGAAAGGCGGGAGGAAGTTCCTCACATGGAATCCCAGCGCTGAGGAGGCATTTGCAACACTGAAAAAATCATTCACTATGGCTCCCATCCTGAAGCACCCAGACCCATCAGGTCTACCCATACCTCAACGCCCCTGGTCGCACATAGCAGTGGATATCCTTACGTATCTGCCACCATCCGAGGGTTACACCACCATTCTGGTCGTCATCGAATGTTTCTCCAGATCCCTGCGCCTGATTCCCCTCACCACCTTACCCAGTGCATTTGAGATGGCAGAGAATCTGTTTCAGCATGTGTTCTGGTACTTTGGTATCCCTGAAGATATCATTTCAGACATAGGACCCCAGTTTGTGTCTCATGTGTGGCGGGGGTTCATGGAGAAACTAGAAGTATCAGTCATGTCAGTCTCTAGTCAGTCTCATGTCAGGATATCACCTGCCGGCCAACGGTTAGGTGGAGAGGGCTAATCAAGAGGTAGGGCAGTTCCTGTATTCCTACTGTGCCGAGAATCAGGAGGATTGGGCACGCTTCCTCCCTTAGGCTGAATATGTCCAGAACTCACTACGCCACTCTGCTACCCACCGCACGCCCTTTCAGTGCATCTTGGACAACCAACCACCATTGTTTCCATGGAACGCAGCAGAGACCAATGCCCCCGCTGTTGACACGTGGTTCCAGAGAACGGAAGGGGTATGGGGCGAGGCCCACTGACACATAGTATCGGCCATAGAAAAGGCAAAAACTTTGGCAGACTGACACCAGACAGTTGCCCCAGCCTAGAGCCCAGAGACTATGTATGCATATGGCTATCAACAAGGGACTTCAGGGTCCGTCAGGGTTGCAAAAAGTTGCAGCACAAGTACATTGGTCCGTTCAAGGTGGTTCGCCAGGTCAACAAGGTATCGTACAGGCAGGAGCTGCCATGTCAGTACCGGGTATCCCCGACATTTCATGTATCTTTGCTCAAACCTGTGGTACAAGGGCTACTGGATGAGGGAGCTCCGGCCAATGCACCACCACTGTCTCTCGACCTGGAGGGGGAGCCAGCCTACACTGTTCGAGAGTTACGAGATTCTAGACGCAGGAAGGGACGTATGGAGTACCTTGTGGAATGGGAGGGGTATGGTTCGGACGAGAACACCTGGGTTCCGGCGCACAACATTCTGGACCCGCAGCTAATCTAGGCCTTTCATGCCCAGCACCCCAACCGCCCAGTTCCCAGACCCAGAGGCAGGCCCAGGGTGGCTTTACGACAGAAAGCCAAGGCACAGCTCAGATCCAGGGGTCAACCTCGGGGGAGTTCTCTCCCCGCATCCACGGCTGGCTCCCATTCATACCACAGAAGAGGGGGCGGTGATTGATCTCTCTCTGCTTCATGGTCTCAAACCAAGTCCCGGGCATCGTCACTGCCTACCTGTCGGGGCAGGCCCTGCGGAGGTCCGCGCATCGCTTCCTGGAGTGAGCTCTTTGAGGGTGGGTTCTGTCACATCCACACCAGTCAGTCAGAACTACGCTTCCCAGAATCCACCATTCACTCCTGGATCACATGACATGTCACCTGAGCTACTTCCTCGTTCCCACTCACCTGACTTCTGATCACACACACCTGATCCCAATTACCACTCCCTATATAAACACCAGTCCAAACACACAAAGATTGGTAAGTTTTGCTCCCATGTATTTGGACAATTCATCAAGCGCTATTCTGACGGAATTCCTGTGTATGACCCCGGACTGTACTACTGGACTTCCGATTCTGCCTGAGCCTTCGATACCCTGTTTGCGGATCGCCCGGCCTAACGCCTGTCCTCCGACTCCAATCCTGCCTTGTCCCATTCTGCTATTTTGCTTATGTTTCTTCGCCCATGGCCTGCAACTGCATCCAATCTGTCCCAAGCCTGACAAGGTTATGAAAAAATGTGGACAAATGTGAACAAGCGAGGGCAATGCGGTTAGATTTAGTTTGATTTCATATGAGGTAAGAAAAGGTATAAATGCTAACCACACCCCTAACCTTAACCTTTGTAACATTTTAAACGAATTGAGTCATGTAAATTGTTACAAATTTGCCAGCACGCAAACCATGTTGAGTGCAAAACTTGGTGTAGGCACACTTTCAAGTTGAGAAATGGAGCAACTGCTATTGCAAAGAACCTATAGATTATTGAATGATTTGAAAATGTTTATCTATTGTTTGCTCCGTAGTTTAAGAAAGGTTATAACTGACTTAATAATAGCAGAAGTGAACTGACCTGACAGTCGAGACATTTGCTGGCAATAAATAAATAAATATTTAATTCATTATACAATTAAGAGTGTGATGTACTGGGTTATGTAGTTTCTGTTGACAATTTTCTTGGTTTTAACTTCCTAAATCCCAGGAAACCATGGATAGTTCCACACTTTCCCTCCTCACTCTTATAATGTAGTATTAGCCGAATCATTTTGCATTGTTTTCTATGTACTTATTGGATAATAAGCCTTAGGGTTTGGAAAGGTAAAGAACCATGAGAAGTTAATCAAATGTGCATTTTTGTAACTTGGGTTGTTTTGTGGGTTAAATACTGAGTGGTGAGTATACCATGCCTCTAGTATATCTTGTTTGTATCTTGATTTTAATACAGCAAAATGCAGTGAACTCTGAACTTATGCTCTAGTCAGGTTGGTTCCTTTTATCTGCAAAGATTCTTCACTTATCAGAGAATTAACATTACATCACTGCACGTGAAATTGCACAGTTGAATAGCTGAGTAGCAGCGAGATCAAAGATCAGACAGGAACTCCCATGTCTCTTGTGGAGAAAGTGATATAGTTGATGCATAGGCTGTGACACTGCATTTTAATTGACTGCATGTCACTGTTGAGACTGCACCGATCCTGAGAGAGACACATCCCTATCCTGGCTCTGTTTTGCTCGTGTGTCCAGGGCTGCAGTGACTCATAACACATCTCACTCACACCAGTTCGTCTGACTGGCGTGTACCTTGGTCCACAGCGAAAGGTGGCTCTTCAAGGCATCTCTTGCTTGTCAGTTCTATTTTAATCTGAATCCCTTAGCTGCACAATGTATTGGGCACTTCAGTCTTTGAATAGTTTTATTGACTGTACTCTGCATTAAATATTTACAACATGGATTGCTTTAATGGTGTGTTGCTACAGAGAAGTTATCTGTGTGTTTGTGTGTGTGAGAGATACTAGAAAGAGACACCGTGCTGTAATTTGAATTGGCGCATTATGCCTCCGAAAGTTATATTAGGTTTGTTTATTATTCTGATGTAAGTGTCTCAGAACAGGAAGACAGCATATATTGGGATGCTGCTGCATTTATGAACTTTGCATATGCATATAATGGTTTCAGTGCAGTTTCAATCTGGATGCTTTTCAGTGCTTGTGTATGTATTGAGGTAGGTAGGAATGACCTCTTGGCTTTCAGCTGTAGCAGCAGCTCCCGTCTCACCCGATGACCTCGCCACTGATGGCCCTTCACTCTCACGCCACACATACACGTGGCACTGCCCTTTCCACATCAGTGCACATAGCGCACACCCATACACTTGTCACTCCTATACTTTCTTTAAAAAGAGCATGTGTTGTGTGCTGCCATGGCAGCGTTCCTCGTGACTCGTTGGCCTGGCCCAGTCGTGACCCACAGCGTTGTGTGACAAGCACAGATCCAGTGTGTGGCGGTTACAGAGCTGCCTTCTCCCATTACAGCTGCTCCGCCAGACCTGACGCACACTCAAAACCAGGATAATGATGACGAAAAGGTGTGTGTGTTTCCACTGGACGCTGACAGAGGAGACTTGCCTTTACTTTTCCACTGCCGAGCCGTTCGGCTGGATCACATGCCGTGTTAATGAGTTTGTGAACTCAAGAACGCAGCCCAACACTGGGCAAGTCATGTGTATCTCCTGCTAAATACTTAACTTCATTATAATATTGACAGCACTGCAAGCATGTGACAATACAGTTAGGCCCTTTTTTCCAGTGCGTGTGCATGCATGTGTACGCTGGTATGATATAACAGAAAGGAATTTAAAGCTCAATGTCCATCCACACTGTGAGCTGGTGCATCTTACGTCTCCTACTCAGCATACTCTGAGATTGAGTTTCAATCTCATGACTACAGAAACGCTGTGATCCCTTAACCAGTGCCAGTTGAGCTTGGGGTACAGCACACTCCTCCCCTGCTCGCACACCTCGGTCACACTCGAGCCCTGAACCCTGTATCATCTTCCTTCCCCGCACGGAAGGCCAAGGCCGCCTTCCAGCTTTCCAGGCTTCCTAATGAGCCCTGGCTGCTAGTTGAGACCATGAATGGGCTGGAAAAAACACAGAGCCGATCACTCAAGCACAGAAGCCTCATGGCCACAGAGAGATTGACAGAGACAGAGAGACAGAGAGCAGGAAGCTCCCACAAATTGATTGGTATAAGGAAACATTTCAAAACATTCAGTGTTTTTCCTCCATTATCATTGCATGAAAAATGCAGACAGCTGCATGTCTCAAGATAATGGGACATGGTACTGCATAATTCTGTTTGCTTATAGCAAAATATGAAGATTGACAAAACAAATCCTGCATTCTATATAAGCCACTGTTATAGCAATAAATCTGTAAATTATTATTTAATTTGAAAGCATATATCCAGTATGTTAGTTATCTGTGAAGTTGTCATCAGTATAGTAAGATTATAAATAGAAGAGTTTAAATAGCAGACTTGGGAAGTAGGAAGCATTCAGGGTTAGGTATAACTTATTTTGCCCAATAGATTAAAAAAAAAATAGATATATTAAATGATACTCAATTAATAGATAAGAATTCAAATGAACAGTTTTTTTTTTTTTTTAAGTCATTCTCTAGCAGTGAATGTACATACATGAGCGTTCAAAAGTTTGGGATCACCTTTCATATTTTATGAACAGTCATTATTCTATTCACTAAACTCTTCTACAATGTAGTAGATTTAATATATATAATATAAATCAGACACCAAAAGGTATTTTTAGAGGTTTTGTTTGGTATTTAAAGTATTTTTGAAAAAAAGTTATTTAAACGTCATTTAAAAAGTGAAATGATAAATATTTAATGATAAAGGAGAAATGATTATACATAGATAATACCAGTATATTATTTAAGTATCCACTTCGATTTGATCACCGCTTTTCAAAAAAGAGGCATTCATTTTTTTTTCTTTTATTAACATCACTCTTGATGCTATAAAACATTCATAGTCATTTTGGAGTCATAATTCTGGATACATAATGTTTTACAGCTTTCTACAAATGATTTGAAACCTAAAGTGCA
>JAOUQW010000040.1:10193166-10217377 GCA_028565825.1 Olivaichthys viedmensis | reverse complement strand
GAGGAGACGACGATAACGACAGCAGATAATTACATCCTCTGGTTCGGGATGCGTCCCAACCCCCTAAAAACGATGTCTAAATAGTAAAGACACTATTGGTGTACTGACGCACTATTAAGTACGGTAGTATTCGGTCTGGGACGCATCCCGAACCAGAGGATGTAATTATCTGCTGTCGTTATCGTCGTCTCCTCAAATGTTATGAGAATAAAAACTTTATTGTGCACATTAATGTGACTGTCACAAGCACTGAGTACTAGGTGAAAGAGCAAAACCTCTCTCATTTAATAAAAGCATGTCTTTTAGCTAGCACACTAACATTAGCCGGTTAGCTTGCTACCATCTGCTGTTTTGTGCTTTATTCTGATCCTGCAGCGCTGTGTTTGTGAATCATCAACCTCATCACCGCGATTCTGTGGTCTAAACATAAGAACACAGCACAGAGCCGATTGTAGCGAGCTAACCGGGTAATGCAAGCTAACTAAAACACAAAGCCTTGTTGAGAGTAAAAAAGCTTCTCTCTGTTATGATCCATCAGCATGCTTCTACCTAACTGCGGAGTGAGTTTATAAGCTGGCTGCGGGTCTCTGCGTGTTTTTGAGGCCGATGGTAGCGAGCTAGCTGGATAACGTTAGCTTGCTTGCTCAAATACAAGGCCTTATTAAAGGGGAAAGGCTTTTCTGTTATGATGCCTACGTCTCTGTTTAAAGCCGTACCGTAAATTTTGATATTGTACAATATCATGTCCACTGTCGTAATTGTGCATCGTCTCTTTCTATCTCTAATAGTAACAAAGATTTTCAAGTGTAATTAAGATAAAGCCCTTTACGCCTGCACAGCAACATTGACTTTTATACCCAAGGTCACAACAGATAAGATCACAGTAGCCAGTCCAGCTAAACAGAATAACAGAAGAGAAGAGGATATCGAGAAAAAGAAAAAAGGCGTTGTCACTCACACAGGAGGGGGCCAAAATATCTATAACATCTTATCATCTATGCTCAGGTGCCATTAAAGCTTCATGCTCATTATAGCGGCAAGGCAATATTTATTTTACAATACTCCTTACACAAGAGTGCGCACAGCTCTTTTCATCATAAATAATAAAAGCCACACCCCTGAAATCAAATGAAATATTTAAACTGCTACCACTTTGTCGACATGAATCACATGAATGAATCACAATCACGTTAGCTTCACAGAGAAAAAATGAGCCACAGTGCTATAATGTGCTGTTATTTATTTGCCATTGAAGTGTAGGTAAATGATTCTACTGCTTTGCACATACACAGACCAAGATGATCCAAAGCTAAAGGCGGCATGGTATATTAGTGCTAGAATACAATGCAGTGGCATGTTAGAATTCATGATTTTGCTGCTTGTGATGGCTGCAGCTTTATAAGCGCTGTAAATTACCCATGTGATTGCTTTGAAAACATGGAGCACTGTTTCACACATGATAGTAGTTCTAAACTAAAACATGATGTTTTCTGTTCCTCGCTCATTGTTCTCAGGAAGGACCAAAGTATACATGTTTAAAGGATATTCATAAAGTCAGCCATGGATAATCTTAAACAAAGCACGCTTTATGCACTGTAATATTCTCAATTATGGCTGCAGAACCTTAGGAATGTCAATGGATTTTTTGAGCATCCTGAAATGCATTTTATTTAAGCCTTGTGGAGATGACTTTTAAAATGCATATAAATCGTGTAATACAGTTTTCTGAACTTCTTGTGGAAACTTTAATTCATCTTTACATATTCAGAAAAGTCATATTTCTAATTATAAACCGTATTACCTCCTAGAGTATGTCACTATCAATTTTTGTTTGATTGTCTGGCTTTATCCCATATTTCCAGAGCAAAGCTGTCTTTAGTTTACTGCCAGATTTTTTATGAAGAACTGTTATCAACAGACACCGCTATATAAAAGAGAAATATAAAGCTCTTCATATATGCATACAGCAAGTTTCTTTAGTGCCTCAGGTGTGTCTTTAGGCTCTTGAGCTCCTTGTAGGGGTTTCTCAAAATTATAGATATAGGATTGTCTGAGTGTCAGAGTTTGCTCTGTTCTTTAGTAAAATAACACAGGGGCTTTAAGGGACAGCTGTCACATTGTGTTATAGACTCACTCAATAACACCTTAATGAACAGAGTAAGCACATTCATCTCTTGATCCCCAGCATGGTTTCTGATCGCATAACATTATATGTGACATAACCATTTCATATAGCAAAACAGGCTCAAAATATCCTCCACATATATTAAAATATGTGAATGTTAAAGTGGAATTTTAAAAAGCATTTAAGCATTTTGGGGAGGCTGCTTTGTCTGTAGAGCTTAATGGAAACATCTATATCTAAAGGTGTCACAAATCTTATCATATGCTTGGTGATTATTTAGAGGTTTGGCTCCCTGTGAACAGATACTATTAAATTATGATAACCATGGGTGTTTATTAATTTATGAAATTCCATTGGAATGTAAAGAAGTCCCCATGTCCTAATGAAGAACATCTTCATCAACCATAATCCTTATAAAAAATGTAATAGCTAAAACATATCTACTCTAAAGATCCATCCAAATCAAACTCGCTGATGTTGATTCATGTGGTAAAGGAAGCGGTGTGATGAGATGACCCTGTGTCGAGATCAAAGTGAGAAAGGCCTTAAGTCAACCCACTAAGCTGCAACTTTCCTCTATTAGCTATGTGTGTCTGTTTATGTGTGTGTGAGTTTGTAAGAGAGAGAGAGAGAGAGAGAGAGAGAGAGAGAGAGAGAGAGAAACAGAAAGAGATATACTGCTGTGGCCCAGAGCCCCCTCTGCAGCCAGCAGCACCAGATAAGCAAGCTGGAGAGATGTGCAGCCCCCCAGGCGGTCATGTTTTAGAGGTGCCTTTTTGAAATGCCATGGGCCACACACACACACACACACACACACACACACATACACACTTTCAATTGCTTATCTGGGCCCCATACACTCACTCACACACAAGCACTTTCTAGCCTACAACTTGGTTACTTGATGTCACACACACACATCCTGCATCACCCACACACACCTGCCGAGGCTACCTCGCAAGCACCCAGCCTTACGGGTGCGGAGAGAAGTGAATCCCCCCACCCCTGTGGTTTTTAGCTAATCCTTTCCCAGGTTAATACAGCGCTGACCTCCTGCAGCCCCTTGTGCTCTGATGTTATCACTGCTCTCTTACAGGCCACTGTGCAGTTCAGTAGATTTCAAAGTCCACAGCAATAATAAAGCCCTGTGATGACCCGAAGCACAGCAAGGCCAATCTGATAACTGAATTGAGGGCCATATGCCTTGTCTTCTAAACCCTCATTTCAGCCAACCGGGGAACAATTTTTTTTCTTGTTGTTGGTTGAATTCAGCGACAGGGTGAAACTGATTTGGTTTCTAATGCGCCTTTGTAAATGGGTGCCAAGCTCAAAGTCCCACAGGACGCATAATCCAAAATTACCTGATGATAAAGAAAGTCATTGGTGAGTTTGAAAAAAAAAGAAAAAAAGTCAGGATTATATTATAAGCACTTGCATAGTGCAAATATAATACAGCAAAATACTGCACTCTTTTTGGGCTGGTTAGCAAGTATTAATTGCAATCTAGTCATGTGTGTGTTTTGCATAATCATTCAAAAATGCATAAACATATGTCACCATTATGCTATTTTAGATTAAACAAATGCCCTCATGAGAAATCTGTTATTATTCATATCTAGTATCGAACCTAAGGCAGCCAAGCAGGTTGAGCTGGAGGCACTGCAGATGATTGCGGAGCTGCTTTGAGTGCTACAGCATGTGTGTGATGCTATTTCCCAGATGAAGCATTTTGTGGTGAGTACCTTAGGCTAACTGGCATGGGTTGCTCCCCTCATGTGCTTGTCTGTGCCACGTGGCTCTTCAGCCTGCATTCCAGCACATGTGGCACTGACATCGATGTTGACATGTGCGCTGGTGCCATCTCTTGTTAAGTGGGCACTCCTTTTGCATCAGACAAGGCCAGAGGTCTGAGTGGGAATGGCTAATGATTGCTGCGGTACAGGTTTAGATGTTGCAAAGTACAAATAGCATACTCCTATAGTTTCTGTTAAATATGTCTGTGCCATTTGATACGGCTGTAGGCAGAAAAGCCTTTTGACCTTTTCAGTCCCTCAGAATCTGCTTGTAGTGGCAGTACAGAACTACCAAAATTTGATTTCTCTTTTTTGACATTATTGCTAGACGTGATAGATTAAATGCACTGAATTTCTACCCATACATCAAGAACGACTGCTTGGACCATGGCAACACACTTTACATTTACAAGCCACATAAAATGTATCACTGTGTTTTGCATTATAGCTGGTAAGTGGTAGTAACGACCGGATGAGAGTTATATGCTAACCTTGACCAATGGCTTGCTGTTGTCCAACCATATTTTTGATGATTGCTCTTTGTAAAAATAGTTGGATGTTGGCCATTTTCTGTGTCAAGGTGGACACAGTCATGGCAGCTGCAGAGGCTGTAAAACTTGTCGCTACACACTCATTGTAGTGTTGGCCTTGCTTGAGTTTGGAGTCCTTGGACGAATTTAGCGGAGAGTTGAGCTGTGAGTTACGGCTTGCCTTTTGTTCACTTCTTTGAGCTAAAAGAAGGAATTGGAGTAGATCTTTGGGATCTTTTGATCTTACACAAAAGCACTCATATTGTATCCATTCTCACTCATGCTCTTTCTCTAATTATGTCCTCCCTGTTTCTGTCTCACACACACTTCATTGGGCTGAATTATGATCATGTTCTCTCAGCCCTTCTGAATTACATGATATCACAGAGAACACGTTCTCATTCTTTCTCTTCTAACGTGCCATTTCTGTTTCGGCAAATTAAACTCTCCCTCTTTCCCTAACCCTACCTTTTTGCTCTTTTCAACCTGAAAAGCACTTTCCATGACTGATCTTATCTCCATCCACCTGCTTGTGCATCCTCAGCACAGCAGAGTGGAGAATTAAGCAGAGAAAGGTGGAGAGGAAGAAAGATTCCTCATTGCATTCATGCCAAGCCTGTGTTAAAGGGCAAGCGTGACATGTTGCCATGTTGGTGTGTGAACATTGTGAATTGTGTTCAGAGGCTATCGCTTCATGCATTATGGATTGTATAGGTATAGATGGAGGCATGCTGTTTTACACATTGCCAAGGTTTTCACATATATGAAAGGGTGTTACAAAAGAAAAGGAAGCCCTGGGCGTCAATAGGCTGCTCACTTCTTCTCTTTTTCTCCCGCTCACTGCCTTCACTTCTCTATAGATTAATTTGCTCTAGACCTTGGCCTGCACTCAAATGGACATGCTTTTCTGTATTCATACGCTGAGTCTTCAATGCTCAGTGATCATTTGGGTACATTTGATGCTGATGGCGGTAGTGTATATGGGAAAGAGAGTGTTGTGTATGAGCCTTATGAGGAGAAATGTGCTTTTTTTTTGGTGTGTGATGGGGTATGCATTTTGCTCACTCTGGGACTAAGGGTCCCCAAACTACGGAATACACGACAATTTTGACATTGTGGGGACACGTGGCTGATCCCCTCACAAAAAAATTATGTTTTATTTTCAAAACTAAGGGAGCTAAAATATATTTTTGATATCAAGGTTAAGATTAGGTGTAGCATAGTATTATTTAGCTACAGTAATACACATAAATAACATGGGACAGAATTAAATATACATGACTCAACTATAACTCAAACCACAATCGTACACTCAATTGAACACACTTTGTCAAAGAAACACACTACTCATTTAAGTACAGCAAAACTGATGTGAACTTAGCGGCTGATTTCTTGCACGCTGGGCAGAAAGGCTGTGGGTATTTTAAAATATATATTCAAATAGAGAATTGAGAAGACGTTTCATCTGTAAGCTGTAAAGAGTTTTGTATTCACCAAATAGATCCATGTTCTACACAGCAGCTAAATTCAAGTGGGCCTCCATAGAGACAGCATGGATACGATGTCCTTAAATAGATCCATTTACACAGCCATGTATGCATTACCATAGGACTATAGGTGCTTCTCTGATCATAACCTTTGTCTAACTGTAAATGACCAGTGAAACACAGAAGTGTGTAAACATATACTGTAGTATGTCACTATTATGCTACTTATGCTTAAACAAATTATTTAGAATCTATTATCCAGATCTAATATTAACCCTAATGCTGCAAGGCAGGTTGAATTGGAGCCAAAAATATAATGACACACAACTACTTTGGGTGCTACAGTATGTGTGTGATCCTGTTTTACCATTAAAGTATGTGCCACACAAATTAACTTATTTTGCACCTACAAAAGCTCTGATTGGTAGGAGGTGGTAACGACCACCAGTTAGCATCCCAGAATCCCAGGCTTTCTGAATCTTATACGCTAACCTTGACTAATGGCCTGCTGTTGTCTATCCATATTTTTGATGATTGCGCTTTGTGAAAATAGTTGGATGTTGGCCATACCCTGTGTCAAGGTGGACACAGTCATGGCAGCTGCAGAGGCTGTAAAACTTGTCGCTACACACTCGTTGTAGTGTTGGCCTTGCTTGAGTTTGGAGTCCTTGGACGAATTTAGCTGGGAGTTGTGCTATGAGTTACGGCTTGGCTGGTGATCATCACTTTTGTTCTCGGAATTTCAAAAAGTAGTACAAGAAAGCTTGTTCTTTAATTCCTTGAACCTAAGGTTCATATTCAGGAACAAGAAATGAGTTAGATTGTTTAACCACTAGCCAATCCAGCATTTGGATGATTATCATTATTATCCTACTACTAGTAGCTACTGTAACTTATAGATACATTATTTATGTGTCCAGCGACTAGGGCCCCTATTTTCGTGATCATGGCACAAGCGCAAAAACAAGGTTTAAGATTTGCGCCGTTATATATTCTTGGTATTTTTGTGACCAGTGACGCAGGCTGTAACTTGGCAAATAGTGGCAATTGTACACGTACGCAGGGTTAGGATGAATACATTATTAAGAGATGTGGTTAGGCATGCTGCTATGATATCCAATCAAATCAACTCCTCTCATTCCTCTTAAAAACCAAGTCCGTGGTTCAGTGCAGTGACATTTTCATAATGATGTCCGATTTGATTTTACTCATTTCATTAAATCATAGTAAACATATTAAATAAGGGACTTTGAGTGAAATGCTTCTTTAAATGTTCCAATTTTGAGACTGTTACATGAGTTAAATGTCTAACTGGGTAAAATGTTTACTTTTGGCACTAATAAGCATTTTTTGTCCTTTCAGTGGTCACTATAACCTGTTGGGGTTCATGTCTTCACTTTGAACAAATGAGGCTATAAAACCTGCTCATATACTGAATGTGTCTTAGCTAAAGCCACTGAGGAAGGTTAAGACCACTCCTAGCCTTGCTGGGGTCTTGAGGTGTGTACTATCCAATGTTTGGGTAGCGTACATCACTTTTGACTCATGCACTTTGGCTGGATAGATGTATCCAGACAGAAATCCTTATTCAATAATTTTTCCTTTATTTGCTGTTCACAAAATACATGCATGAGGAATTACATCAGCAGATTAGAGAGGAAGAAATGAAAGGGAGTGTTGTAATATTGAAAAAAAGTTATGTATCAAATAATGGATATGTAGTTGTGCAAATTGAGGCAGGGGTATTTCTCAAACGAACATGATCAGTTCAGTGTAGCGCTACCCACAATCCCGTGTAAATATGCAACTAGGGAAATGTAATTGGTTTCTTTTTCTCTGCACAAAAGAAAGCACAGTTTTATTGTGTGACTGATTCCTTGTATTAGCTGGCTAGGGGAGACTTTCTGCACGTGTGTGTTTGGAGGCAGATTTGCAGGTGACGTCTTCACTCATAGAAAATGCTGTTTATTAACAGCGGCGGTTCAACACACAAACACAGTCTGATGTGTTGCAGTAATCAAAGACCAGGGAGCTTCTGCTAGTGTTGGATTAAATGTTAGTCACACAGACATCCATCAGGTGGATCAGACACTGGGCACACAATATGCACTGTGGGTGTGTGTATGTTTGTGTGTGTGTGTGCGTGTGTGTGTGTGTGTGTGTGTGTGTGTGTGCAGTGCAGGCTGGTCACTCTGTCTCCAGGGCAGATTATTGCTGCTGCCACGGTGTGCTGGAGAAATTGAGTGAGCAAGGCCCAGCATTTGAGAAATGTTCACCTCATGTGGTCTATGGGGAGACAGATTTTCTAGGAAGCCTGTAGCACATTTGCCAGCCATGTGGGCGTGTATATGTTTATGTGTATATTTGTGTCTGTGTGTGTGTATTGTGGGGATGCTCATTTGTCTGGTATTATATTTTAAGTGTAAAGTGTAATGTGTAACCAGTTGATCCCAGTAATTCCTTGGTTTTTAATCCTAAGTGCAAATGTTAGTTGTCTTAAACAGAAGCTGCTGCACATGTTTGTGTGATGAGAGGCCGAGCTAAGTGGTCTATTATTGTCTTATACTGTATATGCAGAACCTTGCAAGGCTGATAAAGTAGATATTTGCGCTTTCACATATGCTGTATTTAGTCCATTTGAATTGAACCCTCGGTGCGGTTCATTTGGGCAGGTGTGAACATGGCAATAACACTCAGGTGCAAACCAAAACAATCAGTCCACTTCCAAGCGAATTTGAGTAAGAACATGATTCAATCCTGATTCCCCAAAGTTACCCAAAAGTTAGTTACCCATACATGCTATGTATTACGGGGTACAGGAGGCATTTTTTGACATGCGAGCTGCTAAACTGACATGTGAGATGCACAATGAGTGCCGGAGGACAGAGATGGAGTGTTGGAGAAGTACAATCTATTACTGGATATCTGGGCCGACAAACAAAAAGAAATGCCAGATACAGTTCACAAAAATACTGAGATTTTTTAAAAATGATTTATTTATATTAATATTTAATTATTTGGTCCCGCTTTATATTGTGTCTGTAATACCTGTGTAGTTTTACACAAACCATATATGCAGCTATAAAGTACTGTAACTATTGCGAATGTATGCACTGTTACAGATGGATTACAATATTGCATCTTATGTAAATACATACTGTATGTGTATTAACTTTTGTTTTGGCTCGTGTAAATACACAAGTGTATCTTGACAGTTGTAACAAGACATTACAATCTGACCCATTGGTTCAGTTACCATGTTACACAAGCAGCACAGGGAGCTAAATGTTAGGGTAGGTTGACATTTCCTGAGCAGTTGCAGTTTACATACTGTCCTTATGTAGATAATTACACACATCCTGTTTCCAACAATCAGAAAGGAAAACATTTTCTAAAAATGTGAGTACCCTCACCCTCTTACAAATGTGTAATTACCTGAGAGAAAATGTCCTGTTACAACAGTGAAGATACACTTGTGTACTTACATGAGCCAAAACCGAGGTTGATACACATGTGTGTAACAGTGCATACATACTTAGTAGTTACACTATAGCTGCATGAATAGTTAATGTATAACTGCACATTTATTAGAGACACTTCATATAAATTGGGACAAATTATTTTTTAAATTTTTAGCCCCAGCTTAATGTTCTCCATGCTCGGTTGATTTCTGTGATTTCTATGAGCACTGGCAAAACATGGTTTGTTCACACCAAAACACTGATATTATCTCATCCATTGTTACTCATGCTATTTTTCTCATTTGTCTTTACTCTTTCTGTCTTACACACACACAAACACCTCCTTGGGCTGAATTATGATCATGTTCTCTCAGCCCTTGTGAATTGCACAATGTCACAGAGCACATGTTCCCCCTTTTCCGTTATTTACAATCTCTCGCTTTTCAATTTCTGTCTGTTTCTCTCCCTTTCTTTTCATTCCACATTTCTCTATACAACCTAAAAAGCACTTGCCATAACAAAACTCATCCCCATATAGCAGCGACTTGCGCATCCGTATCTCTTCCCCTTTTGGTCACTTCAGCAGAGTAGCATGGCGTGAGCGAAAGAAACGAGGAGAGGAGGAAAGAAAGGTCTGTGCTAAAGGGCAAGCATGACATGTTGCCATGTTGGTGTGTGAACATTGCTAATTGTGTACAGAGGCTATCGCTTCATGTATTATGGATTGTATAAGTATAGATGGAGACATGCTGTTTTACACATTGCCAATGTTCTCTCATAATGAAAAGGCTGTGTTCGAGAGGAAAGGGAGCCCCGGGGGTCAAGAGGCTGCTCACTTCTTCTCCCTCACTAGTGCTCACTACCTTCACTCTCTCAGAGTGTGATTGCTCTCAACCTTGGCCTGCACTCAAGTGGACACGCTTTTCTGCATTCACATGCTGTCTTAATGATCATTGTGTGTATGAGTTTGATGCTGATGAGGGTAGTGTATGGTGTCAATAAGTCTTGTGAGGAAACATTTGTATGTGCCTGTTTATGCAGGATCTATATGTGTTTCTGACAAAATAACATGGGACAGAATAAAATATACATGCAGCTCAAACCAGAATAGCATAGTCAGTTGTGCACACTGTCAAAGAATCACACTACACATACAAATGCAGCAGAACTGATGTGAACTTAGTGACTGCTTCACTGTACTCTCACAGAATGACTAAAATCAGTGGGTACAAGAGAAAATGTCTTCAGATAGAGAACTGAGAGGAAGTTTCCTCTGTAAAAAATCTGCAAAGAGCTCTGTATTCACCAACACTTGTAGAAGAAGAACCTTTAGATACACATTCTATAGGCTACTGCAACTGAATTTAAGTAAACCTTTAGATAGACACTGTGGATATGTATGCCCTTAAATAGATACACTTACATAGCCATGTATGAATGCATCACTGAACCATAGGGTGCCTGTCTGATCATAAACCTTGTCTAGCTGCAAATGATCATTGAAACACAAGCTCACACAAGCTCATGATGTTAAAGGCATGGATGCATACACGTAAACACAGCTTTTATCTATTTATAAAAAGCTGCAATGTGCCATGGAGGAGCTGTATTTATAACCCCTTAAGCTGTGTGACATTAAATATACATTTTCCTTTTTTTTTCTGTTTCATCTATAAGGGTTCCTGCATTTCTACATTCTAGATCAGATATCTCATTTGGTCTGGCAGGATTGGACACTGATAAAATATCTCCAATAAAAAGGGAGGAAGAATGAAGGAACACTTCTATGAAGTGGTTAAAACCCCTTTCAATCAGCCAGTTCTTTGAATAGATAAAAATGCTCTGTGTTTTGCCTGTAGCCAAGGCCCAAGCATGTATGTGTTGTATCTATTCATAGAACTGGTCAATGGAATTAAGGCTTATTAACTTTTTATATAAAGAATGTCTTGGCCCTTCTCTTTTTTTTTTTTACTGAAGATCTTGTAACTCTTGACCAAAGAGCACCTGTAATACATTTGCCTCTTTACTAGTAGGACCTCTATGTGGAACAAATATCTTCTCATATTCTCAAATATCTAATCATACTGGAGAAGAGCCAGAATTGAAAAGGAGAATTAGATGTGATCGTCAGTGGCCTGTGCTCCATTTCCTTTTTTAATCAAGAAAATCAAGGTAATTTTAGAGTTTAAGAAACTCAAATGCAAGAAACATAACTAAACTGAAGAAACAATTCCTTAATTCACCAGAGTTTTGAACTTAAACATTGACAGCATGATCAACTTTGACAGGTTGAGCAGTTTACAGCTAATCTTTTATAACTATAGCTAGATATTTTGAACATTCAGGTCGTTTGGTACGGTGTATTTTTGTAATTACTGTCAGCCATGCCTAGAGACTGAAATGTGTCTCTAGAACCTAAATAGAAAAGGCTGAGACTACAAAAGCTTTATTGGAGGTTGCAGACAAAAGTGACAATACTCTGAAGAGTAAACAGCAGGATATCCAATGGTTTTCTGCACCAACTCAATTGATTGAATTGATGCATTGAAACAAATCTGTACATATAGGACTTAAAATGAGCAGTTGTGCAACGTTGAGTGACGATATTATGGATTCTGACACCTCATATCTAGCTGTGTTGGCTCACTCTGTCCTGCTAATATCTACCATTTCTACTGGCATTCTGTATCACACAAATAAACACTGTACACACAGGAGTTTGTTGATGTACAAACATAACTT
This sequence comes from Olivaichthys viedmensis, assembly GCA_028565825.1. NCBI lineage: Eukaryota > Metazoa > Chordata > Actinopteri > Siluriformes > Diplomystidae > Olivaichthys > Olivaichthys viedmensis. The sequence continues at coordinate 10,205,239 of JAOUQW010000040.1, read as the reverse complement.
TAACAACAACTTGTAAACATACACTGAGAAACCTGAGGTTAACAGCAAGCTAGAGCCTTCACCTACTCCATCTCTGTCCAGCACGGGCATCCAGGGAGCAAGGGCAGCCAGGCCACAAGGCTCTTACCTCATTGTGCTATTGGTGGACACGAACCCAGGCTCTTGAGCGTGGAATGAGCTCTCCATGGTTCGTCTCTCTGAAACACCCAACAGCTCTGCGTGCTGGAATCCATAGAAGGAAGTTCCCGCTACATGCGAGGCAGGCCAGCCAGCATTCCTATTAAGCACACAGGGAGACTCGAATAATCTGATAGGACAAGTTTAGTTTCCACAAGTGAATATGTGCACGTAGTAAACCTGTGTAGGTGTCTTATTTTGGCTGATTAAGCTTGTAATAGGGGCTATATTACATTTGCATGTGCATTTAAGAACCTGTGTGTGTTTGTATATGTTACTCGATATAGTTTTATGTACTTTACAGATGTGTGTGTGTGTGTGTGTCAGTCAATGTTGCGTCCACCTATTTATAGTACAGCATCCATGTCTCACTCTGGCTGCTGTCAGGTGTCTGCATGTATGTGATTGTGTGTGATGTGGGGAATGCAGAGAATGGAAAAAGAAATGCTAAAGCGGTGAGATTATAGCTATGCTGTATGTCAATCTGCTGAAAGGGATCTTTTTCCCATATCAATACACATTAGTGCCAATGTTTGCTGTGTATCTTGGAAGGTCTCAGAGCAATAAAAATAGTGATATGAATAGTAAATGTGACCCTTTACTGTATGTTGTAGATTATCAATTATGATAAGTGTCAACTGACTCAATCTCCATCTCTCTATCGCTCTTTCCCAACTTATTCAAGCAAACCCAAACTACCAAACAGCAATGGTTACCCACAGGCAATGCTAAGATGAGCTGACCATCTCAACCCCAACTTTACTCGTCTTGCTTCTACCTAAAGCAGAGCCACTGACGCAGTTTATTTCACAGGCTCTCTCCTGGTCGGCCCGGGCTGCCTGATTTTCCTCGCATTACCACTTCAAGTGAGTCAAAGTTCAGCTGAAGGGCAAAGACTGTGCCTTCCAGTTGGAGTCATGTGGTTAGCCTGCGTCCTCGTGCAGCTCCACACTGCGCTCCCTTATCTGATTTTACTCCACCAAAGCTACTGTTGACAGAGTTGAGGAACAGCACGTCCATTCTCTCAGAGAGAGAGAAAAAGAAAGAGAGAGAGGGAGAGAGAGAGACAGAAATTTAGTGTTTTAACAGTAAAATTAATCATAAAACCTGTTTTGAAATACTCAATGGGTTCTATTTTTGTGCAGATGCAAGCATAATCTTTTGGTATAACACCGGTGTTTTGCTAATTTGGTTTGGTGTAAGCAAATTGTTTCCCATTTGCACTTTTCGTGGTAAAAAAAAAAGGACTGCGTGGACGTGGGTGGACTTTAAGTGCAGCTTCAAAAACCCTGTACCATTTTTTACAATCTGGTTTTGTGGATGTACACTATTATTAATGTCACCCCACTTCATTATAAATAGGCCACTTCACCCAACTACTTCACCATATTGCAGCAACACGCATAATCACACATCTAGATAATGTATTTATTATAACCCCACTCTATTGTGCACTTACGCCGCTCTTTGTCAGGTTATGTCCTGCGCCAATGGTCACGAAAATACTAAGAATATATAATGCCACGATCTTGTGCCTTTTTTTGCGCTTGTGCCATGATCACAAAATTAGGGGCCTATCTATTAGCATTATATATCATATATGTGAAATAGACACGCAACGTCACTTCCCATGCTTGGGGAGCTTCCTAATTTTTAACACTTCGATTTGACTTTATTACTCTCAAGTCAAAATTACCTTATTATTAATGTCTGTAATTTAAATATGACTTTTCATCTTCATTCGAAAAACTGGGCCAAACACACACTGGTAAAGTTTAATATTTGTAAAAAAATAAAATAAAAATTGGCATTGTTCTCTTTTTAGTAAACATTTAAAATAGATCATTTCGACATGAATGTCCAAAACATATGATTTAATATCTATCAATGAGAAGAAAAAAAATTATCTGTTGTCTGAAAGGAAAAATAAAGATAGAAAGCAATCACCCGATGTGTGAAACAGTGGGCAGTGTTTCAATTAAACACATCATTTCTCACTCTCACACATATAGACACAAAGACACAATGACAAAAGCGAAAGAGTGCAATTGGTACACAAACACACATATACACTGAGAGAGAGAACACACAGAAACCTGTAACATCCGAGCAAAATTGAATAACCAAACACTCCTAAAATGCTCTCAAATAGACTTCTCTTTCTCCATCATACCAAACCAGAAACACATCATCATTTACCATCCCAACTAAATACTAATCACATGACACATTGCCTCAGTCTGTCTCTGATGGCAGACTGCCAAGATTAAACATAATGTCCCTTAAAACTACCTGCTCATGACTCAGTTTTTGCTGTTAAAAACAAAATCGCAGGGCTTCCCACCATCAGCGTGGCAGGCAGATTATGTGTGTGAAGGTTTTGCATTGTTAATCTGGCAACCCGCATACACAAGCGGAGGTGGGAGATTTTGCTCAAGCTCCGCGGTGGAGCTTATGTTCCCTTGATGGGGAGTCCGTAGTCTCCGGCTGTGTACTCTGACTCACCATCAGCGTGGCCCTGGCCAATAATTCTGCCCGCAGCCTTCATTGCACCTAGAACACATTACGGTGTGACACACTCCCTCACCGCGTCTTTTGAGTCCTTTTGGAAAAATGTATCTGGGACAGGAATTTATGTAACAACACAAATTCAGCCAGAGGAAAGGTGAATCAGGAGATCTGTGATGATTTGAGAAAAATAATAGACTTCTTAATATACCAGTGGAGCTACATTGTGTAATTTTGTATTTTTAAATTGTATTTATTAGTTATGATGTCTTCACAAAATGTCTGTAAATGTAATTGTAATTGTTGCTCATTTAATTTCCTAGCCAGTCCGGATTTCATGACAAATGTGTGAAAATGTGCTTGATGAATGTGGCAGTATTTTTTTCGCCAGAAAAAGATCGTTATGAACCAGACAGTAAATGTTGCTCACAAGAAACTTGGAGAGACACAAGAGACACATGGTTACATATTTATTCTCATCTGAAGCTCTCAACACAGGAACATTTCATGGACTGTAGAAAAGAAATGTAATGCACCAACATTTGTATGTATTAGCTATTAGAAGTTGCCTTAAATGACAGAAAGAACAGTATTCTCTTTGCCATTACCTGTACAGCTCAGCCTAAATCTTATCAGTGTATTACACAGTAAGTAGTCTCTAATGTGTGACCCCTCTCTTCCTCTGGGCTGCGTTGAAGTTAAACACAGGCTTCATCCTACCTTCTTCCCACTGACATCAGCAGTTCATTCACCGATTGTAAAGCACCCCGATTATGTACCAGTGTCACTGCTTATTTATATCAATAAATTGGGTGTTGACTACTATAATGCCAGCAATTTCGTGCTGATTATACCTCCAGCCTTAGTGCCTCTTTTCCTCTGTATGTGAGGTCGTGATAACCTTTTAAACTGAAAATAAAAATAAAACTGCATGACACAAGGTGAGGGTTGCTGTGTACAGTCAACAAATCATTTCATACTAATATGACAAGTAGATTTTACAATTGAGCCAATATTCACCCAGTATTTTAACGTGCATAAGAGAACTGTTTCAACTTTATATTTCCATCTTACTACATACAGTATTTGCTTTAGTATACCCAGGATCTATTTCAAAATTAAAATATACATATACTTTTCTTACATATACATATACGTTTCTGTGTACTACATACATATTACATATCCAACATTCAAGGTATGCACCAGACATTGTAATTACTACATATTTATCTATAATAATTCTGTAATTACTGCATATTTATCTATAAATATGACATATTTATATATCTAATATATTTATCTATAAGTCCTCTCTAACAGGGTTTTGGCCTTATGGTATTCCTAGACCATGGCCTATTTGTACTAGCATGAGGATATGTTTTTCACTTAGTCGCTCTGGATAAGGGCGTCTGCTAAATGCTTTAAATGTAAATCTATTAAACATAATAAGATAAAAATATAACAAAATAAAATGCTACTTATTTTTTCTGCTCAAATAATGCATGGTCCCTAATTCAGCGTAACCTAAAAAATGTGCAACCAATGCAACCAAAAGGCAAGATTTATAGTAGACTGGATTACTTTAGAGTTTGAATATAATGCACTGACCAAGATATACAATGTTAACCTGTATAGTAGCAACAACCTGCAGAATAATCTGATATTGACATTTATGTAAACTTATCCTGAGACTCCTCTAAATATATTCACTACTCTAAATGTCAAATCGTCAGCTACATTTGCCTAAACGTCCTTGTAATCCAATGGGAATCTCTCTGTTTTGAGTTGCATAATGGGGCTGTTTGCATGAGGTCCCACTAGCCACTGGCATCTGCGGGCCATCTCAAGTGATTGACTCGTGTCACTCACATCACTGTTGGCAGCTGCATGGTCATGCAAATACCCCCAGTGCTCATTTGAATAAAGTCCTCGCCCATCCTGGAAAAGAGAGGATTGGACAGACAGACATACAGAGAGAGAGAGAGAGAGAGAGAGAGAGAGAGAGAGAGAGAAAATGGGGGAGGTTCTCATAAATCACCTTACATTCAGATACACACAATGATGTGATGAGATCCAAACAGGCAAACAGCTGCTCTAATAAACATTATTGATCTTTCCCTCTCTCTTTCATCTCTTCTTTTGATATACAGCTTTTTATGCCAAAGACCTTTCATGAGATGATCCATATTCCAATTTACACTACTCATCCTGTGGTCCTGGTTGTAGCAGCTTCATGTTGGTAGCCATTCCATATGTTTAAGTTTAAGTATGGTACCAGCTCAAATATTTTGTTCATAAACATGCATGCAGAATAGGCATTTGAACATAAATTTTAGCTTCATATTAAGCATGCTTCTTTACGTTTTTCCACTCAATTGTATGGGCTGTGCACCATTTAGCCAGCAATCCAGGTGGAAAGCTTCCATCTGCTCTTTTAGACCGGTCTAGCCTGAACTGCATTTGCGCTATTAAACTGTCTATTCAATGTGAGTTCATATTGTGCCTTTATACAGCATTTCTTTATGCTGCTGCATACACATTGATACTGGTGTCCATTCTGTTTGTAAGGGTAATGGTCAAAATAAAAGCTCTGATCCTTGACTTCCGTATGTGGATTAATAATTCTGTTTGGCTTGTTGAGTTCAAATGGGCCTCTCACACACACATGAGATTTATTTATTTTCCTAAAAACTTGTTTAAAATTGGTTTCCCCAAATCTGCAATACTTGTAAAAAAGAAACAACCAGCCTCAGATCAGGAGGGAAAATTACAATTTATAAAACAGTTTAAATAAAATTATATTCACATTGATTGTAATTCTACATGTTTATGTGTGCTTCATATACAGAGAAATACCTGACACAGTGAGTGAATAGTGCTGTAAACTTTAGCTTCAAGTGACATCTGAGTATTTTCTGGGTTGTGTTTTCCTTGCAAAAAAGTCAGGTTCATCTAAGGTTCAGACTTCTTTCCAGTTTGTATATTCACCGAAACTTCCAAAAGACAAAATTAAGAACATCGGTGATATTAATAACTAATGTCTAGTCCACAGTCTTACCAGTCCTTATTAGATGTATAAAGAGACAGCAGGTGAGGCAACATTTTTCTAAACTTGCTAAAGTTAGCAAGAACCTTCCAGACCCAGACACACTATTGACTTTCAGAGCTTAATGGCAACACTTTAGACAATACAGGCCACAGTAATGGCTCAACGTCTTGTTATCCAATTAAACACACAGCAGGATCTGAAGAAATTGCATCAGAGTGCTTTAGTAAGGTTTTTCTGATGTGTATGAATAATAACTTCAAATAATACTGGTGTGATGTCTGATTAGCTCTTGACCTAGATGGCTGCCGTTCTGTATATTCTTTGCTCATATATTGATTATTTGCTACGGTTACATGTAATTCTAACATGGACATTCGTATTCATGCCATGTATATAAAGTAACACAAACTTTACTTTGTATGTCTGGATATTTGGCCCTCAACCAACCAACACACACAGCATCTCCCATGTGTTTCTGATTTTGTTGAGCTGCTTGCTTGGATATGCAGTTAGTTAGTTTTTCAGTTTGGGTCTCCCAAAATGGTCTTAGATTGATCACATCTTGGTGCTCAATCTTAGCTTATCTTCTCAGCCAATAAAGAGCTTTGTCACTTCTAGATGTCTAATTCTGATCAAGAACTCCCTCTCCTTCTATTTCCCACCTTTTTTTTTTCAAACAATCAATAGTCCGCAGTTTAGCCCTTTATAGGAAAGATTACAGAGAAATAGCTATTAAGGCTTTAGTGCTATCAATTCTGATATCGTAAAAAGCCACTTAAAGGCCTAAGCTGATCTGGTTAGGATTCCGGACCCAACTCTCTGCAGTGCCGAGAGACAGAGAGAGACATCAAATATAAAAAGATTGGCTCCGCATTGCCCACTGAAGTCTGTCCTCTGATTCTCAGTATTAAACCACTTCCTTGAAATAACATCACAGATAGAAAATGAACACACACACACTCATTCTGTTAGAAAACCCACAAAACTGACCAAGCTTTAGCATGGCAGCATGGCACCAATCCCCATAGTGGCATAATGCTAGGCAATGATTGGGCGGCACATCAGACAGCCCTAAATCAAGAAAGCCCACATAATTTGGGAAACACAAATGAACTTCACCTCGGCCACCTTCTCCTTTCTTCTTCTCTCTGATGAGTACTGGGCAGCGTGTGGACATATGACCCGCAGTGTTACCTTGCTAATGCTAGTGCAATGGAATCAGTCATAGCACAGATTGAGCAGTCTAAAGCCCAGCTATGCTTCAGTCAGCCTTGTGACGAGCTTTCATCTCTCAGCGTGTTCCGAACGACACTCTATTGCCTATTGAGATGCTTCATGTGACACAGCAAAGAGGAGAAGGGTAATGAAATGAGATGGAAAGCATGGCGTCTGATCACAGTGTTGCTACGCCTCACCAGGAGCTTACAGTAGCTTTACAACTATATAAAGTTATTTGTCAAAAACATGTACGCAGAGTCTGCATGATAGCACAAGCCTTCGGTAAACAGCTGTCATTGGCCAGTGGCCGATGAAGATAAGTGTGGAGTTCTCTTCTAAATTAAGAGCTGTTGCAATCACGCATCATAGTCTGAAACAGTGTCACTCTATATGTAGAAGATTTCACTGGCAGTGGATACTAACACTGGAGTGACTAGCCCTAATTAATGTCTGTCATTAAGCTTTCACTACAATGACTCCAGAGACCGAACCATGGCTCAACCTTTGGACTGAGTCAAACTTTTAAGATTCCTAATGTCACGGCCTCCACTGGCATTTCCACCCCACACCACCAGAGGGCTCAGTCTTCGGAATTCTGATCACTTCCGGTTCACAGTTCACGCACCTGTTTACACTTTCACTGTCATTTCTCACAGTATAAATACAGCGCAACCACAAGGACTCTTTGCGATGTCTTACCTCATGTTTATATGACAATTCTGAGCGTTTCCAAAGCCGATCTGATTTCCCGTTGCCAACCTCTTAGCTCGTTTCTTCGACCATGTATTTCGCCTGTTCCTTTTGTTTTGTTTGTATCGCTGATTGATCTCCCGGTTTACTCGACTCATTGCCTGTCTTTTGGATTTCCCTGTTGGATTGTGTTTTCTAATAAAAACTCTGCTACTGGATCCTACTTCTGTGTACATGAGTACTATTGTTACAGAAGACTTCTCCTAACCATGGATCCAGCGGAGTTGAACGCTCGCCTGGCGCGGCAGAAACAGACTGTCAGACTGCCTGGAGGAGCTATTCCAGCTAATGCACGGTATGGCTCATGCATCCTCCCCAGCGGCACCCGAGGCTCAGGGACCGCTTCCAGAATCACCCAGTACCGCGAATCGCCCCTCCAGAGATACTTATGTAGCAGTGCCCGAGCGTTATGATGGCGCAGATAACCTGTGTCAGAGTTTCCTGATGCAAAGCGCATTGTACATCCTCCATCACCCAGATCAGTTCGCTGTCGAGACAGACAAGATCCATTTTGTGATGTCGTTACTTACCAGGAAGGCTAAAGAGTGGGCCACCGCCCTCTGGCACCAGGAGAGTAGCATACTTACGTCCGAAAGTCAGTTTCTCACCGAATTCAAGGCCGTTTTTGACCATCCTGTGGCCGGGCGGGACCCAGGCTCCCTCCTATGTGAAATCTGGCAGGCGAACGGCATCAGAGTACGCCATAGACTTCCGCACCATCGCAGCCGATAGCGGATGGAGTGAGCCCGCTCTGCTAACCATGTACCGCCGTGGGCTAACACCGAAACTCCAGACGGAGAAGGCGTGCCAAGGTAACACCTGCTCCCTTGAGGAGTACATTCAACTCTCAATCTCTATCACCCTGGATAACCTGCTCCAGGACAGAAGAGGGACATCCCACTCGAGTCCCTACTCCAGCTCAGTTCACATGGCGGCACAAGACGAACCCATGCAAGTAGGCCAATCACGGCTCTCCACAGAGGAGCAACAGCGGAGAATCCAACAACCTCTCTGCCTCTATTGTGGTCAGCCTGGCCATCTCCGTCTCACGTGCCCTCTGCGCCTCAGCACAGCTGGGGCCACAATGGTGAGCCCCACCCTCTGTGATCAGATAGAGAACCGATCCCTTACTTTATCGGTGATGGGCGATGTTATGATGTTATGTTCTGTGTTGCAGCGCTCATCGATTCAGGACCCACAAGTAATTTCATCAGCCATCGGCTCATTAAAGACTTCCATATTCCCACTCTCTCCATTACTCCAGCACTCCAAGTACGAGCACTGGATGGCCATCCTATTGGGAAAGGGCGCATGCTGCAATGGACCATTTCAGTGTCTCTACGCATCGGAGTCTGCCATGAGGAGACCATCTCCTTTCTCATTATCACATCCACCAGACAACACCATAGTACTTGGCTATCCCTGGTTGGCCACGCACAATCCGAGTATCACCTGGAGCATAGGAGAATTGACCCAATGGGGAAAAGACTGTCATTCAAGGTGCCTCACTCTTCCCTGTTGAGCCACCCGGATCGAGAGCCCGGAGCAGCAACGGACAGTACACATTCCGGCTCAATATCAAGATCTGGCCGAGGTCTTCAACCGAGAAAGGGCCACCCAGCTGCCCCCACACCGAACGTGGGATTGCGCCGTGGAGCTTCTCCCTGGATCCACTCCCCCACGTAGTCATGTCTATCCCCTGTCTGAAGCAGAACAAAAAGCCATGGAGGAATACATTGAGGAGGCTCTGCATCATGGATACATGACCCTCGACGTCTCCAGCGGCCGCTCGTTTTTTTTTGTGGAAAAAAAAGACTGCCTGCGGCTCTGTATTGACTTTTGGGGCCTCAATGAGATCACATTCAAGTATATATACCCACTATCTCTCATTCCCTCTACCATTGAACTCCTCTGAGGTGCACGCTTTTTCACAAAAGTCGACCTCAGGAGCACGTACAATCTCATTTGCATCCGAGAAGGCGATGAGTGGAAGATGAGTGGCTTTTGTCACCACAAGAGGGCACTATGAATATCTTGTCATGCCGTATGGACTTGCTAACGCCCCCTCCATCTTCCAGGCTTACGTGAGTGCTGAGGGACCTCTTAGGTAGGGGTGTGGTCGCCTACATTGACGACATTCTCATCTACTCTGAGACGATGGAGGAACATGTTCAGTTGACCCGCAACGTCCTCCAACGGCTCCACTCTCATCACCTCTACGTGAAGGCGGAAAAATGTGAGTTCCACAAATCAGTGGTCTCCTTCCTAGGGTACGTCCTGTACGTCCGAAGGAGGTGTCAAGATGAGTGAGGAGAAGGTCAAGGCGGTTCTTGGGTGGCCCCAGCCCTCCAATCTGAAAGAACTACAGCAGTTCCCGGGGTTCGCCAACTTTTACCGTCGTTTCATTAGAGGATTCAGTTCCGTGGTAGCCCCCCTCACACATCTCATTAAAACCAAGGATAAACACTTACCCTGGACCAAGGAAGCCACTCAGGCCTATCAGGACTTAAAATGACGCTTTGTGTCCGTGCCTGTTCTACACCATCCTGACCCCACCTTACCCTTTGTAGTGGAGGTAGACGCATCAGACACTGGCGTGGGGGCTGTCTTATCTGAGAGGGTCGGCTCACCATCCAAGCTACACCCATGCGCCTACTTCTCGCGGAAACTAAGCCCACAGAATGCAATTATGATGTATGAAACGAGGAGCTGCTGGCTATCAAGCTGGCTTTCGAGGAATGGAGACAGTGGCTGGAGGGGGCTCAACATCTGTTTCTTGTACTCACCGACCACCGAAACCTTTTCCGTTGCCAACCTCTTAGCCCGTTTCTTCGACCACGTATTTTGCCTGTTCCTTTTGTTTTGTTTGCATCGCTGATTGATCTCCCGGTTTACTTGACTCATTTCCTGTCTTTTGGATTACCCTGTTGGATTGTTTTTTCGAATAAAAACTCTGCTACTGGATCCTACTTCTGTGTACGTGAGTACTATTGTTACACCTAAAGCTACATCATTCAAAACCCTTTTTTTATTTTGATCATTATTGCATGAAGCATGAATTATATTCTAGAAATTTGAAATAAGTGAAATATTAATTGTTCAAAATACCAGATTAGTCTTAAATGATTCAAACAAACTCATGACTTTTACTTTTCTTTCACATTAATATACACTTACTTTTTTTATCTGGTCAGTCACTTTGTATTCCTGGAGTTCAATGGTAGTAGCCAAGCAGTTAGAGAACTAATTGGACTGTGGGACCGAGGGACTGTGGGTTCAGTATAAGCTAATAACATAGTGCACTTCAGCACATACATAAGCCTAAGTTTTCCAGGTAATGGTGGACTAAGGTTCACCCACAGATCTTTGATTTGGTCCTAGTTGGCTTCTTCTCCTCCTTCTCCCTCTCACTCCTCCATGTGATGGCTACCCACCTGGGTACTGTTACCTAACCTGGCGGAAACACTGTACTAAACCAGTCAGTGGAAAATAACACTAGTCAATGGAAAACTACATCTTACTGGCACTGAAACACGTGCTGCAGTTTTTTAGCTATGGAATAAAACAGCATGTGTATAAATGAGTAAGTGATTTAAGGACTTGAGCACATTGTGTTATATATAATGCTTTATAGGTTTCATGCCATTTACCAGTGTAACATGAGGATTCTCTGCCATCCTGGCTAGGCATTAACGCTATGGCAGAGAAGAGTCAGTTTGTGCATGTGTACATTGATTCAGCACCTCTGTCATGTTGTGTCTGTATGTTAGCGTAATACACCAGAGCTCCACATCAGGCCTGTAATAACCCTCATCTCCTGCCCAGGCCTCAGACTTGCCGCTCTGTTGCTATGTGGCACCTTTAAGCCCCCGTTCTCTGAGAGGCTCTGAGTGTTTTGGGCAGGCCTCCAGCTGGCTACCCATAGCAAGGCTGAGGAACTGGGGGATGTGATAAGGACAGCTGGACCCACAGCTTTTTTGGACTTGAGAGGGTGTGAAAGCATGGATACCTTTCAAAGCACATTAGACTCACGTCTGGGGACAGAGAGACCAAACGAACAGATGAGGGAAATTTTATGAGTGGTAAATCCTTTGTCCAACATTGTCGAAGACATAATTCATTCAAGAATCTGAAATTTGAAGGATACAGAAAGGGGCACTAAGCTAATTAAAAGTAGACCTATGTAGACCTTGTATATGTAGACCTATATTTAAGCATTTGCTTATTGGAATTTTTATTACCCGTTTTATTTACTACATTTAATGCTGCCACCAAAGAAGCATGTCCCGTACACGGCTGTGCGCGTGACCTAGCGTGGCGGTAGCTACGGCAACGGCGCACCATGCGCGTTTGTTTATGTTTTGTTCC
>JAOUQW010000040.1:10164471-10175029 GCA_028565825.1 Olivaichthys viedmensis | reverse complement strand
CACATCACAGTGTGTCTATGATTCCAAGTGTAAATGTTATTGTACTGGTTTGTGTCTGTGTGTGTGTGTGTGTGTGTATGTGTGTGTGTGTGTGTGTGTGTGTGTGTGTCAGTAAGCCTCAGTGGATATGGAAAAGAACTGTTGGCCCTTCCCTGTTCCTTGCTTCATGGTACAACCCAACAGAACTGTGTGATGGGGTGGGAGGAGGAGAAAGTCCTTCTGTAAGGGGAAAAAAAAGATGATGATACAATGGTTTTTATGATGCCGTAAGGATTTTCAGCCTCACAATTCCACCCTGTATGCAGGCTAGTCAGAAATGCATCTCACATGTATTTTTTTTTCAGCTCCTCACGTTTTCTCAAAATAATTAGGCTGGTCATGGGCAGTGCACAGCTTTTCGATAACATTTCTTGAATGTTCCACCAACTGGCCCCCCCCCTCCCCTTCACTCACCACCTCATGATGTGATTTTAACATAGAGTTGCAGCTAGCTCACCATTCAGATAGTGACCTAATTCTTCTCTGGCATGCACACACTGCTGAGGGAGTAAGAGAGAAAAACTCATCTTCACACACAAAGGGAGTTCTAGTTATAATCTTACCAATGTTTCATAAGAGCAGTTGCTAATGTGCTTTCCACTTGCCTCAGTTTAACATAGCTAACACATTGGGATGCTTTGGTCTTGTGGCCTCCATCTATTTAATTATTTTTACTGCAGAAGGATTGAGGACCATCATTTAGTTCACTTTATTTGGTAGACTTGTGTCAAAAATTCTTCAGCTTTTATGCACTTATGCCATTCCAGACTTGTAAATGTTGCACTGCTGGTGCTTGTTTTCCTGCCAGATTCATGTTGTTCTCCATGCATGTTTAATGACTGCATGGCGATTCAAACTCACCTTAATAGCCGTCTCAGATGGGGGAGCTTTTTTCATGCGTTGCTGCAATGTGAATCAGGCCCTGCTCTCTTACGTGACCGTGATATTTTCATCTGGGGGGAACGACGCTTCAGCACTGCAAAATAACCCATGGCTTCCCCACCAAGCCCATACTTCTCTCTTGAATCGTCCCCCGTTGTTGACATGCGGCTGTTTCGCACTATTGTTATTTCCAATTTCATAGTTGAGCCCTGGCTAGCATGCCCCAGCTACGGCATTCACTGCAGTAATACTCGCTGGACTCTACAAGGTGGCAATCAGCCACACTCCAAACCCTCTTGTGAAATGGCTGACTTTGTCAATAGAAAGGCTATTGTTCTGCTAGAGTGGGGCTGAATGCCTTCCTTTCATTCTTCTCTGGAGATGACTTCCTTTCAGAAGTGTGGGCTTCCATTTGCTGTAATTATCCTTAGTGTTATTTGTAGACGTAGGATTGTATCCTGTGTACTGAGGTGGAAATGGATTTTATATGAAGTGTATTTGGGTCTCTCTCATAATTTTTTTAAAAAGTACCTTTCATCAATTTTTCCTTTTGTTTTGTGTTGCAAGGCATATGTAATGATCATAATTTTCTTTTTTTTTTCAAATCCAAAGCTTCTCAATGCTGGATTCCAGTTTTAACATATTAGATACAGCATTCCATGTTGGCTTAGTAATGATCGGAGATTTTAATTGAACAGAGCGTCTTCTGGATTAGGACGTTATATTTACATATACATACATGTCAATGTATCATTTTTCGTTTTCCGACTGTCAGTTTCATCGGAAGCAGGCTGGAAGCAGACCCATAATGAAGGACATGTCTTGACTTGGATTGACATGCTGCAGTTTGAGCATGAGCCTCACATGTTGCCAACATGATAGAATCTGATAGAATTCTGTTACAGAATGTGTATACCATTTGCTCGCCCTGTCTTTGTTACTCTGTATATGTAGGACTTGCCAAATGTATAAAATCCATCCCTTCCACTTGTTTTCTGTTTGTTGTCAAATCATCACATTGAACGTATCGTAGGCAGCCTTTCCCTGATTCCTAGAGCCATGGTTTTCCCACCACAAATGATGAAATACAGGCCAGAAAAAGAAAAGAGTCAGCTTAAGCAAACATGAGCACAGATGCCTTCAAACTGCAAGGTAGGCTCCTTAGGCTTTGCCCCAAATCTGCCTCCAAGCCCACATTAATAAATAGTTCACCGGGCTGGTGTGTCCAAGTCCTCAGTAGCCATGGCTTATCAGTGCATTTATATGTACACTGACTTTACTGACCAGTGAATGTAAAAAATTAAATGCCCACCAAGATCTTACCATAGTTTTAAAGAAGATAGACATACCGTTCATTTGCCATTGTTCAAGGTTATTTTGCGCTACTAAGATTTATGGCATCATAATTTATTAGGCAGAGAATTTGTGGCAGAATGGTCTTGTGAATGTGTTAAGTTGATTTGGGTTGGGGGTCTCAGTTTGTACCTTTGGCATCTAAATCAACTGCCCATTGTCAAGTTGATGTACAATGCTTTTTCTTTTTCTTATACCGTACCACTGTGCATGACATGCTGATTTGCCTGCAGACTAGCTTGCTTTAGAACGGACTATCTACTCTCCTTAAAGACTTCATCTTGCCAGCACAAAAACAGTGGACCAAATCAAAAGCCATTTGAAAGAAAATTACAAGAGAGACAAGCCTATTTTTAGCCTACATTGTCTTAATTGGCATGGTGAGTACAATCAGATAAGGTTTGTGTGTGTGTGTGTGTGTGTGTGTGTGTGTGTCACATGCCTCTACCATGCAATATGCAGCCATCCATTTTCATTCCTTCTGCTCCTTACTGGAATCGTAGCATTGTTGGGTTGCATATTAATTTATTTTATACTGATATTGTATATATAAACTATAAGAGTGGTTGTCTGTAGTGCTTGAGTTTGTGTGAACAGTGGCATCAGTCACATAGTCGAAATAACTCTAATTGCTTTTACTTAAAATGAAATTCATCCGTCTTAACGTTTATGTGTGTGGCTAATCATTGGCGCATTAGAGGTGCAGAGTTAAAGGAATGATTTAGTGAAAAATTAAACTTCCACACATTTTCCACTTCCTGCAAATGGAGTCGATCAGCCAAGACATGTTTGGTGTCATGTTAATTTTGTACTGGAGCTATAAAGCTCCATATGTAGCTGCCAAGTAATGGAAGCTTATGGCCACCAATCATCACATGCTTTACTCAAACTGCATTGTTGAGTAGCAACAGTAATAGCCCTACATATGTGGATTCAAACAATGTGTGATACACTGATATCTATTAAAAATAAAATAAAATACAGTGTAGCCTATAGCTAAGGGGGTGTTAGCTCTTCACTAGAGATCGAAAGGTTGTAATTTCAAATCTTTGAACATGTAGCATTTGCAACATTTGTACCATTGTATTTTTCCTCAAGCTATTCATTAAAGTTTTGGTGCACTGTATATTTATTGTACTGTCATTAGGATTTTCTTGTGAAGTGCCCACAGTGAGTAGTCCACACGCCGGCAAATATCATTGTGTCAGTTGTCACATAGCACGCAAATTAATCTACTAGCGCCTGATTTATAAGATATATCTGTGTGTAAGATATATCCTGCCTGTCCTATCAAAGGTGGTATTCACTGACTTATAGAGCTGCTTTTAGGCCAAGAGCCCCGAGCTTTAGACTGTGTCGTTAGTCTGTGCTTTTGTCTTTTGCTTTGTTTGGACTGTCCACAGACCTTTTGTTTTTGTTTTCCGTGGCAGTGTTTCATATACACGAAATGTTGACACTGTACACCATGTCACCTGCTGCTTCTGGACGTTTGTGAGAGGGAAAAAAAGCCCCGCCATGAACGGATTGAAGCTTATGTCGCGGCTTGGGAAGATTTTCCATTCCGGCCGGCTCAGTTTGGAGATTGAGGCCGGGGTGAGCTCGGTGTGTTCGGACTGTCTGACTTCAAATCGCTCGTCCTAAATCAGCACCTGTCGAGCTGCGCACAGAAACGAGACCACTTTTTTTTGGTTTACTCCAGCGAAGTTGGAACAAAACAGACTAATGGCACATATAGGGCGTAAAGACGTCTCGGCACCACGGCGCTGCGATTCTTAAAGCGGCTGCGATACAGATTCAACCAAAGGATCCGACAAAACCCGTTTACACTTTGCAGACCGTGTTTGGAGATTTGCGATAAAGATTCGCTTAATGGAGCTTTCGGTATTTGTTTGCTTTGCTGAGCGAAACTAATTAAGGATTAAGCGGATTTTTTTTCTTCTTCTTCTTCTTCTTCTTCTTTTCCTTAAGCAGCACCAATATAGCAATTAGGCTCGACGCAACCAGGGGAAGCTGCGCGCTGAAAACATGCGGAACATCCCCGACCGTGTTCGCGCAGAAGAAAGACTCCGGAGTTAAAAGAAGACTAGGGAGCAGATCAATGATTTGCGCTCAGGGCATTGCCCTGCCTGCTTTTAAACACGCCTCATTTCCCTGTAATATAGGCTCGTGACCCGATTCTTATTATTAATTTTTTTTTTTTCCACTTCCACTGTAATTCCACGCGATAATCTAAGTTTAAAGCCTCTATCGTCAGAGCTGCGTCGTTGGCTGGGAGCTGCACCACAAGACAGGGAGAGCTTGTGCCTATAAGCGGAAGTGGAGCCCGCCTGCTGTAAAAGCGCGTCATCGGCGGAGCGGCGGTCGCGCGCCAGTCACTCCTCCCTGCCTACTTTTAATAGCTGCGTCATGTGACGGAGAGCAGTTGTAAGGCAGGTGCCCCTCGGTTCATTCTCAGTGAGGGGGCACTTCCCTGCGAGACGGCGCAATCTGGAACGCTTGGATTTTCTCGTTTTACTCTTGATTTTTTTTTTTTTCTTCCAAAATTTTTTTTTATTTATTTTTTATTTTTTATATATTTGATTTTTTTTTTTTTTGTACCGTCATTCAGTGGCTGGATGGCGTGGGACAGGTGCAACCAGGAGTCGGTGTGGACGGAACTAGAGGTGAGAATGAACGCGAAACTTCATTTACCGGCGTCGGAAACCAAACATTTCGGGGGGGAAACGTGCTGCGGGGTAAAACGCGCTCCCCGTTAATGCCGCTAACCTGAGTGGAGGATACGGGAGCCCCGGAATGCACGGCAATGTGCCTAACCATAAGAGAGAAACGCTGTTTGTATTGGCAGAAAGGCTGCGTTTTGGCACGGTTTCCTGTTAATCCGATGATCGCGTGTGTTTTTTGCGCGCTTTGGTAGGAGGTGAACGCGCGTTTCTGTGCCAGGCTGGGAGTGCGTGCGGCTCGCGGTACCTCCGAGGAGACAGACTAATCTGTCCGAGTCCGAGCTCAGAGCCGCCTCCGACCACTGCTGTGTATCCGCGCCAGGTATTGTGCATGGAAACTTTTCTCTCTGTGGGATATCTCGATTCGAAAAATGGACCAGGGCGATGGTGAATACTCGAAGTGCGTGCAGAGGTGGTGGATTCTGTGAGCAGCCTCGGACGTACTGCCGCCTCACATGCACAGGCAGCTTGAGCGTGTGACTGCAGGGAGAGAAGCTTTCAGACATCGCACTCGATGTTAAAGTCGGATGTTCTCCATAGGAGAGCGGGCTCATCTTTGCTCGGGTATGAGGACAAGATAAGAAAACGGAGGCCAGCTGCGCTGCGTAAATTGCCAGTGTTGCCAGTTTGTCCATTTGATGCATGAACAGGAGCGATACAAGTAGAGCGCATTTCAGTGTGTGTGTGCTAACTGATCTGTCAATTTGCAGGTTTTTTTAAATATCGGTATTTGAGCTGAAGCCCCCTTCAGTCGCTTTTCTTTCCTCCAGAGTGAACTGGTGAGATTACGCTGTGCTCTGTGATTGCGCCGTACCGCGCTCTCTCTGGCGATCACTGACACGGCGCTGTAGTTAACACGATGCTCTGACGAGTCGTGTGAAAAGTTCCGAATGGTTGAGGGTTAGGGTTAGGGGGCGGGGTTAGTGGTTAGTGGTTAGGGTCAGCTCTCCTACGACTTCATAGGTAGCCTACGAAATTCAATCAAATGGCTCTCGTTCAGTAGAAATTCTACGATGCGAGATTACATTGGTAAAGTTGACCAGCACTGCTTTGGGAGGGATCTATCTATCTGTCTGTCTATCTATCTGTCTATCTATCTATCTATCTATCTATCGCACCTGTGCTGGCTCCTTATTTCTTCATTTCCAAACTGGACTGGTAAACGTACACCACGGAAACAATCTGTAACACCTCAATTATTCATGTTAGAAATGGCTCAAGTCTTTGGACGGATATCGACTTTTCCCCTATGTACATCTTGTTCATCGTGCATCATTCAGTCCTACTGCTCTTTGTAGTGCACGCTGGATTTTTGCTGTATTAAATATTGCAGAAGGATCCTTCTTTAACAGTCTGGTCACAGGAGCATAAATCCAACCTAAAACAAAGAATAGGACTATATCACCATAACACGGCCAGCCACGCACATGCTTCCCAGTACACTGCCCGGAAATCAAGACTGCCGTAGTCCATGCTCTCCATCGCACCTTTTCTCTCCATCTCTTTTTTGGCTCTCTTTTTGTATGTATTTATATATATATATATGAGAAAGAGATTCTATTAACACGATGCAGACACTGAAAGAAAATTTAGCGTGAAGGATCTGTGTTTAGATCCTCCTCATCATCATTATTTAAATCTGCTTCCTTGTTAATATGAGCCAGTGCTCCGCAGTGTGTGTATACATGATGAATCTGCACAGTCCTTCCTACTGCAGACAGACTGAAGGGATTTGCATGGTAAATAAAAACTTTGTTATGCACTAAGTTTGAGTGATGATCAAGTGTGACACATTCTTGGGGAGTTACATACTCTGTATTTGTTTCTTTTGCTACTTGGCCTGGTGGCCCTGGATCTTGGCAATGTCCTGAATTGAACTCTGGCATCACGCTCTCGCACTCCAGCCCTCGTGGGCAAGCACCTACCTCCAGGAACAAGACACTCTTATGGAGGGACTCCTTGCCTACCTCAAGGCAGTCAGCTCTCTATCTCTCCTCTGTCTACTCATGTACTTTGTTTCTTACTCTCTCTCTCTCACACACACACACACACACACACACACACAAATACAAAATATGTACAAAACATTTCTTTTGAAGCACTTCAAGCTAATCTCAGGAGGCAATATTTAAATTAGAACGCAATTGGAATTGTTCCTTTTTTAAGTTTCAGACACAGCCTTCCTGAGCATGTTTTCCTCTGCATCATGACGCTGTGACGTCTTATAAGCTGGCCAAACACTAGTATGTCTATCCTTATATAAATTAAAAGAAGCTGAAATAATAATAATAACAAATAATTAAATAAATTAATGAATGTGTGTGAAATGTAGTTTGGCAAAATCATTGCAGGAATTTGTTTACTGAGAGATCACTGGGCATTTGCAGGCCTGTAGTGTTATAAAGACTTGACTAGAATTGAAGGTTGGCAGATTTAAAGTCTGTTGATCCCAGTGTTAGCAGTTCGATGAAGCCTATAATTTGTGTGTGAGGAGCCATGGAGCAGCTGTCGTTGTGTTGTTGTCATGAGGCAGGCAGTGAACAGTCGAAATATTAATGAGAATCTCTGCACAACAGAAATGAGAAAAGACTTTCTCTAATAGTAACCGAGAAATCTTTGTAAAGTTACTCTTGTAAAGTAATGTGTTGATAAAGAGCATCTTAAACAGTAGATTAAGTAGCCTAATGGAGGAATTGGAGTGATCCAGATCCAGACAGTCCATGGAGTACTGCGTTGTGGACTAGAACATAAAAAGTAGTGTTGTCACTACATAACAAGAGGGGAGGGTGCAGTATGTGTTCACTCTCTACTTTTAAAGAACCTTTAGCCTACTGCAGAGAGGCATATTCCATTTTGCAGTGTATCTCTGTGAAAATGAATGATGTTCATCACTTGCTCTCCTTTTGCAGTGTGCTGCCTTGGTTGGGGAAGACCAACCCCTCTGCCCTGACTTACCTGAACTAGACCTCTCCGAGCTGGACGTCAGTGATCTGGATGCGGATAGCTTTCTGGGTGGACTCAAGTGGTACAGCGACCAATCAGAGATCATTTCCAGCCAATATGGCAACGAGTCGTCCAATCTTTTCGAGGTAAGGAGGGCCATGTTTTGCTAGTCTATGCACAGTACATTTTTTGAGCTCGGCAACTGAGTAAATGCAAGCGGATATTGGAAGTGTCTGTCCTATTAGTGCATCAGTCTGAGGGCCTGTATTGAGACAGTGGAAACCTGATCTCACAGCAGCCGTATCACTAGGACAGGAGTGTAAGGTGTTAGATTATTAGATTCTCATACCCTAGCATATGGTGAATGCTGCATTCTTTGAAAGCTCTGATAATAGTTCATATTGGCAAAACTGCTGTGTATGGGTTTTCAGGCAGTGCCATCGTAAAGTACAAAGTGAAACACTTATGAGGTATTGATGAGCTATTGTGATAACACACCAACCTTTGTCGAGCACTTCAGGTCTGTGTTTCCTATACGCATGCCTTATCAATGCTGAAAATGCTCGAGCCATGTTGTTTTGTTCCTGATTGTGGATGGAGAAAATGATGGCAATCTCTGAACATCATCTACACCTCCAGTGACCCCCACATTAACTTGCACACTGAAGCCCCACATACGCTAATGGTTATCTTGTGCCCTGTTTTTCTATACTGTAATCGCATTTTCAGTAGCCACAACTGGTAAATCATGTGTGTCAGCTTCTAAACTAGGCTGGCCCATTTCAGTGCTGTCATGTTGCTGAAAGAGGAGGAGGGGGTTAAAGCTTTACACTTGTTACCGTGTAGCATTTCCATCACTCACACAGAAAGCAAAGTCCAGAGGCGATGAAACGTGGCAGCTAAAACAAAGCGACCGAAGCGCAGGCTAACAGGCTAGTTCATTACGCTCTTATCTATGGAGATAGACGGAGGAAAATGATAATGCTGCTTTTCTCTTCGTCAGTGGAGCAGTGGTTCTTGTGCTCAGACTCATTGCTGGTTGGTTTTGAGTAAATCTATGGGGCTTTGGACCTCTGAGAGTTTGTTGTTGTGGCTCTGGGGGTTCCAATGGCAGGATGGAAGAGGAATGAGGGGAGGATAAATAATACCTGTGTGTGTGCTGTGTCCAGATACACAGTATCAGTCTGGGGGTCAAGGAGGGGTTAAGAAATTTGTGGGAGCACTGTTGGTTGTGTGTATATACGTGCATGCTCATGACGAGGAGTTTATCACAGTTCACAAAGAATAATAGTATCAGCAAACATGCTTAAGATTAGATGTCATTTATATTGTGATTATTTACAGCTTGCTGTTTCTAATGTACTAGTGGGTATTTACTCTAGGACTTTTGCACTTTTAATAGCTAGTGCTGTAGGGTTCCCCAGCTCAGCCCTGATATTGTCCAGCAGCGATGAGCAGGCCCTGCAGCAGTGTTTTAGGGCATTACTGCCAACTCTGATGCATGTGCACTGCCGATATTGGCCTGTGTGGGTCACTACAGCACTTAATAGCAACGTCAAGACAGGTTAATTAATGGCCAGCTCTTGTGTAAAGCGACTTGGCAGAACTTTTTCATCCTTCCCCCTGCTCCCATTCAAACCTCGGGCAATGTTTTCTTAACCCACATGACTGTAGTGTAGTTAATGGGTGGCCTGCCTAGTCTTCTGATCTCACACAATCTCTGTCTCTCTCTCTCTCATACCCTTACTCATACACTATCTCTCTTTCACTCTCTCTCTCCCTCTCTCTCTCTCTCTCTCTCTGAGACACACACCACACACGCTTGTTCTCCCCACCCCATTCCGCTGTGGGCTGTTTGCATGAAGCAAATTTGGTAAAGGCATTTATTTCGTGTCTTGATCTTTTCTGACATTTTTACATTGTGCTCCATTATTGCATTATTTGACACGTTATTATGTGCGGCTGGCTAGCAGGCAGATGAGTGAGAGAGATAGCAGGCCACTGCTGGCTAGTGATTGTGCGTGTGATGTGTCAACTAATGCCCTTCAGTGCCAGTTCAGCCCCCAGTTATCAGGTCCATCTCTAGAGCTAAAATGTTCCGGAGGTGGGGGCCAGAAGCCCCTTTATCCCCACTCGCGCTCGGTTACTTTCTGCACTTTTGTGCCAGAAAGACTCTGATGTATGTATTGTTAGGCTACACTGAAGACAATTCTGTTTTATTGTGTAATCTCAAGCAACTTTCCACATACTGTTCTCAGTTACACATGGTGTGAACAGGGTGAACTGGTTCATGTTTTATGGTTAGTGTTCTGATAAGCTTGGGTTTGGAAAAGGCAGCACATTAAGCCTGTCTAGATAGGTTAAAAAAAAAGTAACTAATGTGTTAAAGAATGGTAACTAAGTATCAAAGTTTTACAGAAATGGAGGCATTTGTGGTTGAGCAGAGTGCCAGTTTGATGATTAACTGAGGGGTGATGAAGTTTGGCTCGTTTGAAGAGGCGCTTTGACGTGAGTGCAGAACGTCAGTGTTCCTATCAGTCACGAGCACAAACTTCATCACCCCTCAGTTAATCATCAAACTGGCACTCTGCTCAACCACAAATGCCTTCATTTCTGTAAAA
>JAOUQW010000040.1:10089300-10101423 GCA_028565825.1 Olivaichthys viedmensis | reverse complement strand
AGGACGAACAAGGAACAGCGGGGAACATTTAACATGACTCACGTGACACAGACGAGGAAACAAAACATAAACAAAGGACGCGTGGCCGCGCACGACCGCCACGCTATGTCCTGCACTCAGCCGACAAGTACAAAAATAGTTGTTCCATTTTAGCACACTTTAAGTGTATTAATCATTAGTGAGGCTGCAAATACACCAAAGTGTGCTGTAGCATAATCAAGTTTAGTGTACTTTACTGAACCTTTTTTCACTCGGGTAGGGATTGGTCATTTTATGATAAAATCTCTCTGACCTTTTCTTTCTCTCTCTCATGAAAACTCTTCATTCAGCAGAAGACACTGAGGATTTTGGAATATGTGACACATATCGGCCAGTGCCACTCAGAAGAGATGACTATAGAGCTTAACTTAATCCTGGCAGCAATTAATATTTCAAAACCCAGCATCATCCTCATAGCCTTCGAATGCAAATAATTAGGTGGCAAAACCACACACCTTCAACATAAGTCACTTCACCAAGAAGTAAGAACCGAGAATTAATGAAGAAAAACAGAGCAGAGACACATCTGACAAACAAAAGTCCCAACTGAATGGAGTAGAGAGAAACTGGCAAAAACTAGTCTTAGTACAAAAAGTCAGTCTGAGTAGTATTGGAAAAAAGGAATGGAAAAAAATTATAAGAAAAATAAATAAAAACAAGCTCCTTTTCTATACATTAGACCAGCCGAAGAAGCATCAACATTTTTTTCCTCTCCCCTGAACACAATAATTTCAGAATTGATTTTTATGGCTGAAGGAGAAATAATGGGAACTCTTCTAATGTAGAAAATGTATGTGTTCCTTTTGGTTAACCAGGATAGACCATATTTCAGGCTTGTCAGAGAGGGTAGTTGAGAAATCTCTCATCCCAGCCTGGGCTTCGTCCCCATGAGTGTGTGGCAACTCATCACCTGCCCAAATCAATCATATAAATTTAACTGTTCAACCCACAAAAGAACGGTGCATGGTGCTCCTGCTGAGTGTATTTTCTATACACAGACAAGATGAACGTTGTTACATGGATTTGGAAAAAAGTTGTTCAATGCTGATCAAAGAACGGTGCTGTAAAATGTAAAACTCTGAGTCTATTTAGTTCAGCTTATTGATCGAGTGGAGTCTGTATAACATGGCCTCAGTGTCATTATTGCACTATAAGAGCCCAGACTCACCAGCTTATTATCAACACAGACATGTCATATGTTATTAATGATATCAAACTTTGGGGTGAATGAAACTATTGATTGATGATGGATGCTATAGTATTGGATTGAGTCTTGCTCTCCAATCACACTGTATTCCAATGTTTAGTTTTATCTCAGGTGCCTGTCATGAAGGTTTCTTACACTCTTCGAAAAAAGGGTTCCTCAGGGGTTCTTTGGATAGTTAATGGCTTTTAGCTTCCTAAAGAGGTTCTATTTAGAAGCTTTTCTGAAAGAGAAACACTCTGTTGTCAATTTTTTACATAGAACCGTTAAGGTGAAAGAAGTTTTAATAAAGATAAATTAGCATTAAACAAAGAGACAATTTTTTTCCCTTTCAGCAGTTTCGTAATCACTTCCTTTGTCTTGTTTCTTTACATTCACTTTTCATACCCTGTTTCATGTTTTTTTTTTTTAAAGGAACCGATGGTTCAGGTGCATACAAATAATAGTATATAGTTTTCATTTAAGGAGTGCATACTTAATTACTATAGCCATTTGTCATTATCTGTGTCAGAATGAAATAGGAAATACTTACCCTTAAGCTCTACAGCATTATATAAAAGACATGATACAAACAAAACAATAATAAAATTCAAGATTTAAGGCATTACGCATAATCAGCAATCTGAAATCACTTCAAAGGGAAAAAACAGATTTTGACCTGACACGGGAGACGCTGTGGTATTAGTCTTAGTATTATATAACATTACAGCACAACTTTCTCCATAGCAGGCAGGCAGCTGGGCAAGCGAACAACTTAGTGCCTCCTTGTCACTACAAAAGGTCAACTGGGACTCAAATTGACCAAATGAATATTAGTCAGTGTTGAAGTACAGTGCATTTATAGACTGCAGCCAAGAGATGTGGTTTGGAGTAGTCTGAAAGAACACATTCTGTCTCTGTGGTACAGATTTAGGAAGACAATGACAGTGTCTCAAAGGGAGGGGGTAAAGATACTTTGTCCACATCAGAACACGTTGGATGACAACTGTGCCCTTTTATCTTTCTTATTCTTTCAGGATGGAATGGAAGCAATTATAAAATTTTGAAAAGTCATAGACTGGAAATATGGCACAAACATCCAAGCTGCTGAAAGGACAGAGATGTTAGGAATTGTTTGATTCATTTCCCCTTCACTTCTTTTTACATTTGGAAAAGTATCAAAACAGTTCAATAGTGCAATCCTAAAAGGTTACTTCAACAACCATTCTTCTTTAAAGTATTCTGTCAAACTTGTGAAATGTTTTTGCTCAGTTGCATAGCTCCATAGCGGATTTGACAAGTAGAAGTCACCATAATTGCTTGCCTTCCATGAGAATGCTCCTTGGGCCAGTGTATTTCACTCGCAGTCTTATCTCCACCAGGGTGCTTTCATTCTTTTTTTCTTTAAGGAGGATGGCGTTTACAGTGTTACAGTGTTAGAGCTGTCTGGGTTGTGTTCATTTTAAAAGCTCAAAAGTGCAAGCAGCAATTTAAGAAATATTATACAAGGGGCTATTGCAGTTACTGACACAAATGTGTTTGGTCAAAATCTGGGACGAGACAGCTGACTATGCAAAATCATTTCTACAAGACAGTAGACAATGTACATAATAGACTGCTCTCCTCTCATTGTTATCACCAATGTACACTAAGAGTGTTACACTGTTTCTGCTTAAGACTAAGCATTCCTTTTAGTACTGAAGTCTACCAAACCACACACTGACGTCTTCCTCAGAGAACTGATGTTCAGAAAATTCAACCGACCCAGTATAGATGGGAAGGATACACATGAATTGATGAGGTCACACAGAGGTGGAACATTGCTCGTGTTGCTACTGAAACATACATTTTCTCCTGACAAGCTTTCTCTTATGCTCAGACACATGAGGCACAGTTTGAGAACCTATTGCAGCTTCATTTAAATTTTAAATGGGTATCAATTATTCACTTATGACTAATGCTGTCTAATTTTCTTTTTTTCTAGCCAAGGTTGGAGGAAGACAGAATATAGAAAATCACAGCTAACAATTTGAATTGACTGGAGCAACTTGAGACAGTGTTGATGACTATATTACTGCCAGATTAACTTTAAACCATATGTGCTTGTCTATTGACCGATGCCGAGATATTTACTGTAAATTTATTTTACGTATATTTTCACAAACGTTATTGAAGATATATAATAGGGGCAGTGGTGGCTCAGTGGTTAGGGCACTGGGCTACTGCTCGGAAGGTCGTGGGTTCAAACTGCCACTGTTGGGCCCCTGAGTAAGGTCCTTAACCCTCCTTGCTCAAGGGGTGCTGTATCATGGCTGACCCTGCGCTCTGACCCCAGCCTACCAACATGGTGGGATATGCGAAGAATTAATTTCACTGTACTGTACTTGTATATGTATATGTGACAATAAATAGCATTCTATTCTATTCTAAAATCAGGGTGTTAACGTTATCACAAGTTTAGACCAAACTGAAAATCCCACTGCTCTGCGTTTTTTTAATGTCACACCGCCTGTTGTGCTACACCACCCACATCAGCGCAGGTGTGCCTTCATTTCTGACTGGACACGAACGGGAAAAAATTGGGTTACACCCCACCAAATTAGTAACACATTGACGATATTCCAAAAGATTATGCGTGTCAGCATGGAAATATTGCTGAACTATAAAGTTGGAAAAAATATTTTTAATATTGTAATAAAATGTTGGGACATTTTGACCCGAACAGAACATTAGTGTTAATGATAATCGATCACTGCCATGAATTTGTGTTTGTGGGTGTAGATTTGGTATGTGTGTGTGTGTGTGTGTGTGTGCGCATTATGAACAGTGCCATGTTCTGTGGCTCTAATGAGATGCTGAACCAGGATTAGAGCATCACAGAGGGGACAAGAGTAAGGACAAATGTCACACACGCACACAGATGAGAGAAGGCCTGAGGAGATGTGTAAAATTCTGGTTGAGATATTTAATGTCATGCTTTTAAAGGAGAAACAGGTACATTTTTAATCTGGATTTAAAAACACCTATAGAGCATTCCTAACGTTCTCTGGAGAAGTGCTCGGGATGGGCTGTACTGCTTCAGAAGATCATCAAGATACGCCAAAGCTAAACCATTTAGAGCTTTAAACGTCATAAGCAGGACTTTGTGGTCTATGTGGAACTTAATAGGCAGCCAGTGTAGCTTGAATAGAACCAGGGTAATATGCTCGGACTTTCTTTTCCTGGTAAAGACGCGGGCTGCTGCATTCTGAACTAGCTGAAGCTTTGTTAAAGAGACAGCAGGGCAGCCAGCAACACGTTACAATAGTCCACTATAGAGGTTATGAAAGCATGCACTAGTTTCTTAGCATCATGTAGGGTTATAGCATATTTCTGATTTTGGCTATGTTTCTCAGAGGATAATAAGCAGTTTTAGAGATGTTACTTACATGGGAATCAAATGATAAACCAGCATCTAGGGTTCTACCAAGGTCCTTAACTGTAACTTCTGGTTTCACAGAATAACCATCAAGCTCTAAGGTGAAATCGGTGACCTTATTTCAGGCAGGCTTGGTCCCCAACATCAGAATTTCTGTTTTATCAGAATTTAGGAGGAGGAAGTTTTTGGTCATACAAGTCTTTATGTCTTTTACAGTCCTCCATTTTGCGTAGCTGCCCCGCTAAATCTGGCCGAACTAATAAATATAATTGTGTATCATCAGCGTAAAAGTGAAAGCCTACATTATGTTATGTTATGGGCTGGATATAAAGCAAGAATAATAAAGGGCCTAGAACAGAACCTTGTGTATCGCCGACTGGAGAATGTCTCCAGGCTTTTGTGGTAGTCTGGTTGTACGTGTGTGTGTGTGTGTGTGTGTGTGTGTGTGTGAGTGTGTGTGTGTGTGTGAGTGTGTGTGTGTGTAGGTGTACTTGCTGAACTATGTGTGATGCTACATGTGTTTAAGTAGGTCAGTTTGTGTGTGTGTGTGTGTGTGTGTGTAGGTGTACTTGCTAAACTATGTGTGATGCTACATGTGTTTAAGTAGGTCAGTTTGTGTGTGTGTGTGTGTGTGTTGTGTGTGTGCGCATGTGTATGCGTGTCTGTGCGTGCGTTGTGTGTGTGTGTGTGTGTTTATGCTTTGTGTGTGTGTGTGTGTGTGTGTGTGTGCGACCTCTGCAGGACTGCAGCCATTTTCTCTGTGTTAATGTGTCATTGTGCCAGTGCAGTTCAGCTGAAGCCAGAATACAACAGTGTGCTGTTTCCTTTAGACAGAAATGAACGGAGAGAGGAGAAGGATGGAGGGATGGAGGAGAGAGATAAAAACACACACACTTTGTTATAACAATTGTACCATGCACATGTGTAATATGTCTCCTGGCGTTGGAGAGATGAGTGACTCTGGCCGGGTGTGGGTGAACAAAAACCTCTGCATAAAAAGGGGGTGGTTGGTTTACAGTCTTTATTGGAAAAATGGGGACAAATCTGTGTGTGTGTGTGTATTCATGTAAAATGCGATATGCAGGAATAAGAGAGAGAGAAAGAAGGAATTGCAGTGGAAACGTCACGTGATTCTTTTTTGCGTCCCCTTGGGCTAACAGAGAGAGAGAAGGAGAGAGAGAGAGGGGGGAGAGACATAGAGAGACATAAAGAGAGAGACATATATATATATATATATATATATAGAGAGAGAGAGAGAGAGAGAGAGAGGGATAGATGCAACTGGAGAAGTGATAGGTCGAGAAAAATGGTGGCTTGAGAGAGGGAGAGAGAGAAAAAGAGAGTGAGACCGAGCAAGCGAATGAGCATGCAGGAACTACTGCAGTAACCTGTTTTTTGCTGCTGCAGATGATCGATCATCCAGTACAGCTCTCTCTCTCTTCCCCGCTCTCTCTCTCTCTCTCGTGTGTGTGCATGTGTGCGTGCGCGTACGTGTGTGTGTGTGTGCGTTCGTGCGTGTGTGGAGGTAAATGGAGGATGCGCATTTCAGCTTTGGAGCTTTTTGAAGATTAAATGATTTGGCCCCCCCCTTCACAACCTCTGCTGCTCTCTCCCTCACACACACACACACACACACACACACAGTATGTGTTTTGTAATAAAACGTCAGGATTTTTAAAAATAGAATCTGTGCTTAGATTGGTTCGTTCTGTTTTTGGGTGTTTTTTATCTAACGTCAGTACTTTAGGTGTATTTTGAGATTTTCTGCAGTCATTCATGGAGCAGAACTGAATCAAGTTGTAAATAAGCTTTCAATATTTCAAATAGTCCCGTTTTCATTTAAACACTGCTTAAATAAACACTGGATGGAGGTGTTCAGTGTGGGGAAGGAAACTGGTCTCACTGTGATCAGCATGTGGATCTGCTACTGTCAGTCAGAGTTTTACAGATCTTAAAAGAAAACAGAAGAAGAGAAAATCAGAGAATAAAGAGGCAGACTGATAAAATAAATGGAATCTGGATATTTCAGGACAGACGGATAAACAGAGAGAGAGAATGAGAAGGAAAGAGAGAAAAAAATGTACAAAAAATAAAGAGAGAAAGGCAGAAGAGAAGAACTGGATGAAAAGCATTCGCTAATTGTGTTACTTTTATTGTGAGAGTTTCATTGATCTTATGGAAAGTTGCACAAACGTATTTCTCACCATCTATAATTCTTGACAGCATGTTTTAAAAAATGGCTTTTATTGATATTTTTCATTTGTCCAGCACTGCTGAAAATACGTTGATTAAACATCACCATAAAATAAAATAATCATAATAATCACCATCTGAGAAAATGTAATCAGAACCTGCAAACAGAAAATTCAGTTTAATGTTTTGGTTAATAGCTGCTGTAGCAGGATGATGATCTGAAACTGTATCAGGCTAATAGTAAAGCAGAAGATCCGTTACAGTTCTGTGTGTGTGTTTGTGTGTGTGTGTGTGTGTGTGTGTGTGTGTGTGTTTTACGAGGTGCGAGCAGCATTGTGAACAGATCAGTGTGATTTATATTTTGGGATTCTGCGACTGTGACAGAGAATAAATCAATAAATCAGGCTCCACCTCCTCCTGCACCGCTACCACGTCGATGCTGCGATTCTATCAATGGCGGAAGAAGGTTGTTGCCATGGCAACACTTATGAATGAGAACAGGCTGGTAACCGTAGAAACGGTGTGAATGAGAAATCACTCGTTGCCATAGAGATGCGCAATGTGCGGCGTACCGGCCTGTGAGGCCTCACCATTAAGTGATCGCATAATAATAATAATAATAATAATAATAATATTTATTTATAGAGCATTCATTGCAGTTCAAAATCTCAAAGTGCTTTACATATAAAAGATCATAAAGTCAAAACAAAGTGTTTATAATAAAGCACATTAAAGAACCAATGTACAATCACTAATGAATTAACTATAAATGTAGTGTTAGGACTACGAATCATGAAAAGTCTATTTAACAAGATAAAAGACCCAATAGCCATGAATAAGCTAAATTAAACACACATTTAATCTGGATTTAAAAACACCTACAGAGCGTTCCTAACGTTCTCTTGAGCACTATTCCAGAGTTTAGGGGTGGTATAAGAAACACATCTTCTACCAGCTGAGCTGTGAGTGATGCTCAGGATTAACAGTATACCTGTGTGTCAGTACGCCTGTGTGTCAGTACACCTGTGGGACAGTATGCCTGTGTGACCCCAAATCCACGCCGGTCAAGTCATGAGTCAAGTTAAGCGTCACGTCAAAACCAAAGTCAATTAGCTAGCACTACTGGCAGGAGAAAGAGCAACAGCTCACTTTGATTTTAATATGTTTTGGCAACTTCAGCATTCGATTATCAGTTATGAATAAGTGAATTTACACCTCTGGTGATTTAGTTTTTTTGTTTTGAGAGCGATATTAACTGTTTAATCATGAATAAAATGTGTCGCGGGTCGTAAAGCTCGGAATATTTTTCCACTTACTTCCTCAATCAGGCGAACGTTGTCCATGGTTGTGCCACGAGATATGACGGGCTGTTTCTTTTGGTCTCACTCAGCACCTCAGCAGCCGGGGTCGTCTCCAGGGCAACATTTCACCAGCCAGTGAACACGCGGGAGAAATAATCCTTTTTATGGAGTGTTAATATCGATACGGAAGGATTGTGCCAGCTGTAATTACAAAACATCTCACTAAAAAACGTGACATGAGACAGTGGAACAGTGAACAAGCAGCAGATTTGTGCTTATTTTGTTTCCTCATGTCGGTGTAAAATGAATACCATACCATACAAACACTTCGCTATGCATCTATGGGTTTCACAATCATGACATCATTGTAGATTATGATTTTAAATTAAGTTCACAACGTATAGAAAGTGTGATTTGGTGATTTCAATGGATTTCATGCTTCACTGACGCGAGCGAGTGAAAGAAAATATTTTTAAATAAAAAAATACATAGACGCAACGTGTAAAACAAAGGCAGGGCGACACGAGGGCTCGAGTTTGTCGCACCTGTTACGCTCCTCTGACGCAGCTGGTGTGGATTGACACACTTGTTAAAATGGAAACATAACTGCAGAGTGTGATGCACATCGAAAAAACACTTCAGAAACGCGTCCGATGTGATTTGGCCTTAAGTACGCCTGTGTCACATTATACCTGTCAGTACGCCTGTGTCAGTACGCCTGTGTGACAGTTCAACTTTGTGCCTGTTCACCTGTGTAAGTACACTTGTGTGCCAGTTTACCTGTGTGACAGTACACCTGTGTGACTGTACACCTGAGTGACAGTACACCTGTGTAAGTACACCTGTGTAAGTATGCCTCTGTGACAGTACGCCTGTGACAGTACACCTGTGTGACAGTACACCTGTGTGACAGTACGCCTATGTGACCGTATGCCTGTGTAACAGTACACCTGTGTAAGTACGCCCGTGACAGTATGCCTGTGTAAGTACACGTGTGTGACAGTACACCTGTGTGACAGTATGCCTGTATGACAGTACGCCTGTGTAAGTACGCCTGTGTGACAATATGCCTGTGTGACAGTACGCCTGTGTGACAGTACACCTGTGTGACAGTACACCTACATGACCATACGCCTGTGTGACAATACACCTGTGTAAGTACGCCCGTGACAGTACGCCTGTGTGACAGTACGCTGTGACAGTACACCTGTATAAGTACGCCTGTGTGCCAGTTCACCTGTGTGCCAGTTCACCTGTGTGACAGTACACCTGTGTGACAGTATACCTGTGTGACCGTACGCCTGTGTGACCGTACGCCTGTGTGTCAGTTCGCCTGTGTGACAGTACACCTGTGTGACAGTACACCATGAAAATATTCTAGCAGCTTCTTTTAGCAATTTTCAGCAAGTGTTAGAAAGTAAATACCAAAGTTATGAGACCAACTGAAATTCCTTGGAGGACTTGTGCATGCAAGAAAGGACTCGAATCATTCTGCAAATATTTTTGCGTTATTTATTCCATAATGTCACTTTGCACTGAACTGAAATTCAAATTCCCACTTATTTTTTTAAAAGAAAAAAATGTTCAGGGCACACGCATCTTGGCATATGGATCATCATGTGTCTCCACTAACCTTTATGGTTAAGACCAAACTAAACCACATTTCCCACTGCTTGAACCTCCCAAATGTAATAATTTCAGAAGATGATCATTTTAGGTGTCATGGGTAGATTAACATTTTCTGCTTCAATGTTTTAGTGTCACATGAGGTCAATAGCATGTTGATGAACAAAGATTGGCATTCATTTAGTATATATTTTATCACACCATGCTGATAAAACGCCTCCCTTCAGCATCATCATCAGGATTTGTGATGCTGACTTCTAATTTGAACAAATAAGGTACCTTAGAGAGCACCTGCCCCAAAAATGTCCATGATAACTGCATTGTGCGTAGTGAATATCACCGTACATTTTATAATAACCTGCACATGCACTTTCAGCAGGAATATGAACAATAAAGGCCAAGGCTTATAATTAACATTTACTATATTAACCTTTCTGCCAAAGCTGATAATTAATGCATTAGAGAATAAATATGCCAAAAGCTGAAATTGTGCATCTTCATCATCCATCACACTCGTTTGATGCTGTGTGTGTGTGTGTGTGTGTGTGTGTTTGTGTCAGGGTTTCCGTTAGCCAGTAAATACTGGTATTTGACCTGTAAAAATTCTGCAAGACCGGCAAATTAAAATCCTGTCAGACACAGTGTCCAGTAAAAAATATTCACTTAAAGTACATATAAAATTTAAAGTAAATAAAGTAAGTTTCTCCAATTCCTTCTATGTAATAATGCACGTCTCTTAAATTAATATAGATGATATGCTTAAATGTGGTTGTTTAAATCTACACGCTGGTCGTTGTGCATTTTGATAATCTGCTGCTAGCCTCGAATTCATACAACCACTGCTGTGGAAGCAGCCCTCCTTCCTGTCTGTTATTGTTTCCTAGCTAATCACAGCTACAAAGGTTGTGTTCAAAAGACGAGACAGGAATTCAAAAGGGATTTGTGCAGTTTACTAAATGGTTCCCCGTTCTCTTTAATATCCATTTTTTATCTGAGAAAATTAGCTAGCAAAGTATACATTTAAATAAAGCTAACATCGCTCGCTACAGGGGTTTGTTTCTGGCACTGAGGTGTGTTACCTTTATAGAAATGTGAACAAATACTGCACTTTTGGAAATGTCATTAAACGACTGTAATGTTCTGCAGCAACTCAATGTGCATGAAGTATTTTATGCTAGATTTTCATTTTATGTTACTTGCTATAAACGTAACTGTGTCCATGAGAACACAACCCAAGGCTTGATTAAACCACCTGTGTTTGATTTGTGACACTGGCACTGCTATCATCTACCTGTTGAGGTTCTTTATTTGCATAGCAAAACCGAACAAAGAGATGTACTGTCATGATCGACCAGAAGTAATAAGATGTAAGCAGCAATAAGATGTAAGCAGACGCAACAATAGTGCTCATGTGCGGCGTAAATCGGGCAGGGGGCGCGGATCGGGCAGCAACAATAGCATATGACCGCAATTTTACTCATTTGTCCGGTAAACTGAATTGTTCTCGAACACCGTGACGGGCACCAAAAATTCCTTGCAAAAACTCTGGCATGTGTGTATGTGTGTGTAGCAGCGCTCTTTCTAACCTGTGTTTTTTTGCTGATCAGTGCACTGTTTCTGTTTGTACTACTGCTTTCTGCTGTCCACCTCGGGGACCTGCTATTTATGCTGTTCATTCTTGTGATCATTACCACGATTGTTTTCATGTTTTGTGGTGTGTGTGTGTGTGTGTGTGTGAGAGAGGGAGAAAGTGTGGGAAAGGGACTTATATAAGTCAGGTAGAGCTGACAGAGGCGTTGGCACTCAAACTGCAGGTCTATAAATAGAAGACGAGGAAGGTGGAAATAAAGCATGCAGTCAGCTCTTCTGCATGGTTCCCTTCAGCACCACCCCTCCCTCATCCTCCCTCTCCCTCGCTCACTTCCTGCCTTCGTCTCTCTCCTCTTCCTCTTGCTTTCAAATTTCTCCTTCCTGCTCGCCCACTGCGCAAAACTCTGACTGCATCTCTTTTCTCCTCCAGCCTCATCGTTTCTCCCTTTGTCTTGCTCTTTTGTAGTCTTTACATTTTCTAAATGACTAATATTAGAGCGATATATCTCTCAGTGTAGTACTGTACTGTAATTACAGCTCAGTCCTCCATCAGGATTGTTCATCACTCGGCAGGTGACTGAAAGGTTTTAAAAGTCCACTACAAGCGTCTGTTTTCATTTCAGCTACAATAATAACAGTAGAATAATAAACTATTTTGGGGATGTTTGCGACATCCCTTTGAGGAAACAAATATATCTGATCATCCTGTTTGCACATCCTTTGCCTTTATAACTGGCCTCAACCTCTTTTGTATCCTCTGAGCAGCTTTTGGA
>JAOUQW010000040.1:10068080-10081827 GCA_028565825.1 Olivaichthys viedmensis | reverse complement strand
CAGCCTGTGAGTGCACAAACCCCCCCCCCCCCCCCCCCATCCCCCCAAAAGCAGCTTTGATTGATGTGAGGAGATGAGATTGTAGCACAGGGACAGCAGGCTGGGACAGAGCACCATGGGCCAGATGGGCCGATAAGATGGCCAGGTCACCACACGCTTCTGGGGGCTGAGGCCCCGGTGAAAACAGCTTGTCTCCACTGATAGATGTTTGTCAAGGGGCCCTGGCCAGAGAACAGTGAGTAAACGCTGACAATCACTTAAGCCCCTTCTTCTTATGTTTTCCCCTGTCCTCCTCTTACCAGGGCTGGCAGGGTTCAGGCCAGTGTTTGAAAGGTGGCCACTTGGAGGATGGAGAAGGAAGGATAAATTAAAGGGATTTGGGGGAGGGATGGAGGAGGAGAGAGGGTATGCCACTGGTGAGAGGAGCAGGTGGCTCCATGTTAGGCTAACTCATCTGGACTGCAGCACATCTCTCTCATCCAACAGAGGGAGAAAGAGATAGAGAGTGCTGGCTCGCTCAGTCACGCCATGCTGTGGGCACCATGAGGTCAGTTGTTCTGCACTGGTTCACATTCTGAAAACAGTTTATCTCACTAACTAGTTCCTGGAATGTAACTGTTCAGAGTTTGAATTAATGGACATATCTCATTTAGAGTCGGTCTTAAGATTGCAAATGGTTACCTCACTCAAAGGTTAGGCCCTTAAACTCCCAGGAGCTGTCGGCAAGTCCAGACTGACATTTCTCACTCTCATAACTACATATCTTTCCTATTAGTTTCAGTGTATCCTTTATCCTGGTAGGATTGTGGTGAATCGTATGTTTATCGTAGGGCATCACACATACTGACACACTCATTCATACCTAGGGCAATTTACAGTAGCCAATCCACCTACAAGCATGTTTTTCAGAGGTGGGAGAAAACCAAAGAACCCGGAGGAAACCCACATGGACACGGGAAGAATGTGCAAAACTTCACACAGACAATAATCGGAGCTCAGGAACGAACTCCGGAGGAACCAACACTACCTGTGAGGCTTCAACACTACATTTATCTATAGAATGTTTATAGATAAAGTCTGATCCATATCCATGCTTTTACTCTGTTTAGTAACAAAGTTTTCAATATACAAGCTGGCGCACTAACATTGAGATTCTATAAACCCTCCCACCCTAAACGCTGCGTAGAGTAAATGGTAACATAATTGTGTACATAACTCTTTCTTTCTCATTCCTTTCACTTTTTTATCAGCGAAACATAATTAATGGTGGCAGGGCAGAGAAACCTGCTACAATTTTATGGATTTTTGATGGTAACCGTTCAGATTAATTATGTGATTTATGGCCTTTGTTAAGGTAATCGCACTGGGGTAAATACAATGCATGAACTTTGATAGCATACTGGCAGCTAGGTCCCTAGCCTCCCGAATCAGTTGGCAAGTTCTCCAAATCACTCACTCTGCTGCCTCGCACACACTAGTCCCGCCAACGTTGCACATTTGGCAAACAGTAAAATAGGGAAAATAATTATAATGATTATGTTGATAATTTAGCAGTAATGGTTTTGTTGAACAAGGTGATCATTCATCCAGCATACAGAAAAACTTGCCATGGCTGCATAGGAATGTAGTTACGGTCTCATCAGCGGATGGACATTTGATTTACCAAAATGTGAGAAACTACTCAATTAGGTAACAATCTGAATGAAATAGACATCTCCTGTACAGGCAGACTCGTCTAAATCTAAATTTAGATGGATATGAAGGATTATGTGGCACTATGGTCACATTTGTGCTTTAAATTGGCAAAAGATGTTTAAAAAAAGGTTGGGCTTTTAGAAAATGCAGGGAAGGGCACTGGAAATCTTCTCAGTGCAGGAATGCCGCTTCCAACCAAAGGAGTTAGAGGAGTAAACAAGCTCTGGCCATCAGGCCACCAGGCCGACGAGCCACTTCCCTCCTCATGTAATAAATGGTTGAGGACAGACTGGGGCTGCAAGTTCTTTTCCCCATCCAGTGTCATGATCCTTCTACCCCAAGCACAGCAGGGGAGTGATTTATTCATTGAGGAGTGCTGTGTGTGGCGTGGACCTCCGTGCTGCTGCTATAAAATCTGTAAACAGGTTCCCTGCAGGGCTTCTGAATGGAAAACACCTCCTCCTAGAAATGGCACATATACCTCTGTCTCTGTGTGTGTGTGTGCACGTGTGGGTATACAGGAAGTCACCACCCCTCCCTTACTCTAACACAATGAGATATGACCTGCCTTGTGCAAAGCATGCTTGCAGAAGATGCAGCCTACATGTATGTGGGACAAAGAATTGATTTATCCGTTGCCTTTTAACAAAATTAGCATGCGCACCACTGACATCACATCTCAAAACAGTGGCTAAGTTGCCATGTGCATATACAAAGCGGATGGCTATGACAGATCCCATTGCAGCTGATTGATTACAGCTGTTATATGTTCTAGTGTACAGGTTCTATGGGCATCGTTGAAATGACAGGTCATATATAAATTTAAAGCTGGTTGAAGGTAAAATATATAAATGTGAAAAAGGAGGATTTGTGTTTAACAGTTGCTTGACATTTTAAAATGTGCAGTAGATAATTAGGTAACAAGGACTTATATGATACACTTAGATCATTATAAATAAGTAGTTCATAAACTATAACATAGATGTAAATAATTCCTTTGTAAGATTTTGATCCTGTCTTTATCTTTCTTGTTTTATTAATATGTCTGAAAGATTGCATGTGATTACTATTCTGGGCAAGTTTCCCAAAAGCATCGCAGTACAAAGATCATCGTTAAATGGTAGAGCAAGCATAATTTTAGTTAAGATGATCTGAACTTTACGATGCTTTTGGAAAACTGGGCCCTGATCAAGAATAGTAATATTCATATCCTGATCATGCCTTTCTTATATACACTTACCATCTTCATGTCCAGAGCAGGGTTTTTCAACAGGCCTGGAGGCCTACAGTCTTGCACAATTTCAGGTTTTCCCTACTCCAAACACATCTGATTCAGCTCATAAGCTAATTATAAATAAGCTGGATCAGGTGTGTTAGGAGCAGGGGAAACCTGAAATTGGCAAGACTGTTTTCATAGGGTCAGATCAACTCAAGACCCAGCCACCATCTTGGCAAGCGCCAGGATAGAAGATATTTTACATCATTATAATATATTAAAGTATAGTTCTATGGGCATAATGAATGGTGATTGGTTGAAGATCAAGAATAGCGCTGTGTTCAAAATGGCACACTACATTACACAGGTGTACTTATCACTCTGCAACAGTAGTCATGTTCTATTGCATACACACGCTCAACTTTAGCTAACTTGCTATCCACACAATTATTTGGCCTATATCAAACCTAAGGACAATAAAGTAATTGAATATAAACCGAACACATGTGACTACAGAAATGACTTCACAAAACAATTAATCTGCTCCTTACATTTGTAAGACGTCTGAAGGGACGTTGCCATTTTAGCTAGCTGTCTTCCTCAGTGAAGGTGCACACGAATCAAACCAAACAATGCAGTGCATTATGGGTATTTTGTGGCCACTAGGGTACATAATTTCTAAACTACCTATCGTGGTGCATTGTGGGATTGAAAGAGTGTACTGTATATTCTCCACTATGTTTTCGGACACCACTACAAAATGGCAGACCCTGAAAATAGTGCACTATATAGTGAATAGGGTATAGTTTTGGACACAGCGTAGGTATAAAATGTGGTTCTTTTGGAAGGTGTAGGAACAACAGTTTGCTGTTTGGCATTCCTTGAGAGATGGATAAACAACAAGAAAGCAAGCCTCAGAGAATTCTCTAACAAAATTTGGAAGATTGTTAATTATTCAATTTTATTTTTCATTTATTTTCTTTAATTTAATTTGTGTTTCAAATCAATGCATACTCATAAAACCTGTTCTTGCCAGACCTGTTCATCAGGATAAAATCATCCGAATAAAAAAAGACACCTTTGGTTATTACTCTTACTCTTCCACACGTACAAAATGAAGCTCTAGTGCCAGTGATTAAATTGTTTAAGTCTGAACTGAATCTCGGCTAGCACTAGGCCTCGGCTGATATGCCAGCTGTGTTGACTAACAGCCTTGTTGTGGCTGACCTGAAAGCCACAATCCCAGGAGTCCCCGTCCCCCCACCACCACTGCCAGACTTACCATGCCTCAGTGGAGAACTTGCCCCATCCACCATGTTTTCTGCCAACACCCATGCCCCAATGTCCTGTATTAATAAGCTATTGATCCATGGAGACAGGTTTTTGCAGCATCGCGCTCAGCCACACACACTCCCTCTAGCCCGTTTGCGCTGGGCTGTATTGATGTACGAGCTGCAAAAAGCAGCCGTAATGGATACACGACAGCTGAGGGAACCCCTGGGTATAGGCAAGGGATAGGGTATTTTTATGTTTCGCTTCTCATAAGCCCCCTTTTCACCAAGCAAAGGCTCTCGGGACAAGTGGAAGTGCTGCCCAAATCACCTTTGACATCAGCGCTGAGGTCTACCAAGGGGGCAGCTAGCATTTCTGCTGTTGCTGCTACTGCTTATTGTGACATTATGGATTATTTGGGTGTACTGTCTCCAGCCATGCATCTCACCCATAATGAATTGGAAAACACAAATGTATATATTTATATTTAGCACCTGGGTTATAAATACAGATTTGATATATCAGCACTTTTTTTTTCTCGAAGCAGCACTTTATCTGAAGAGAGTTCTAGCATGGTCTTTTTGTCAAGGTGACACCTAGTGCGTTGCTGTTTCAAGTTTGAGTAATTTTGAGTGTTTTCAGCATTTCTTTCTTCCTATTTTACTAATACACTAAAAGGAGTATTAGGCAGAGAGCAAATTGTGAAAAAAAGATTAAGATTTTGCATCTCTTACAGATGATTCTTGTGCACTTCTCTTGGCCTTAGTTTTTGTGTGTAAACCTCTTGCTACTGCCTCAAGTAGATGTGCTATATCTTATGGTTATCAAGAATCCTTTTTTGTTATGTGTAAGCAAATAAAGCATTTCAACAAAATAAAAAGACTATTGAAGCAATAATGAAATTGTTTTAACCTTAGCTTTAGAGAGTTGTTTTTTTTGTTTTTTGTTTTTTAAATAAATAAGTATTAGAAAGAGCAACAGTTGTCACTGAGCAAAACACAACTTGGAGGCAACCTGGAGACATTTGCATGCAGCACAAGTTGTTCATGACACTTAGATTGCTGAGGGTTTAAAAGATCTGTTCCGTTCAACCATCAGGTGTAGATGCAAGCAGACTGATAGCACAGTTATAGTCAACTCCACAATTATTGGCACCTTCATGAAAATGAGGAGTAACACATGCAGTGAGTAATATTTTGAACTTAAATATACGGGGACACTGTTTTATTTTACCACAATAGTTTTTCTAACATAAAAAGTTTTTTAAAGTTTTTAAAACACTGGTTACCAAATTGTCAGCCATTGCAAAACATTTATTTTGTGTTCCTGCAACCATTTCTGTGTTGGTTTGGATGTATGTTTGGGGTCATTATCTTGCTGATTTTGGGCTAAATGTCCTCGTACTTAGCAGAATTTATGACGGCATAAATCTTCACAAGAGCACCTGGACCACTAGCCCCAAATCAATGATCCATCTGCATATTTTACAGTGGGTATGGGAGCTTTGCGTTCTATCACTTGACTTGTGCAGTTTAACAACCACCTGTATCGTTTGTGTTAAACGCTCTTTGGTTTTTCTTATGGGGATGGATGACAAAGGGATGTGTGCAACCTCATATTTAAAACCCAGGAAAAAGGAAATGGTCAGAGTTCCTGGATACTGAGAATATTGTGATAATGAGATTTTTGTTAGAAGAAAGGTAAGTAATTTCTCCAGTTGCTTGATTAGACAATTTGAATCATTGTGTGTAATGTTTATTTTATACTATCATTTTTGCCTATTCTCTTGAAGGGTGCAAATTATTCTGGAATTGAC
Organism: Olivaichthys viedmensis; assembly: GCA_028565825.1. NCBI lineage: Eukaryota > Metazoa > Chordata > Actinopteri > Siluriformes > Diplomystidae > Olivaichthys > Olivaichthys viedmensis. The sequence goes on along the minus strand of JAOUQW010000040.1, from coordinate 10,075,828 downwards.
TGTAAACTCAGAGGTGCTACTGCACCAATCCCACAAGGCTTGTATACTACCTATGGGTCTAATCACATATAAATTGCATGTAATCATGCAAAACATACCTGAGACACTGGTATTTCAGGTGTGGTCATATATGATTGACGTTTACTCCAACAATTAACTTTCTTCTGATGTAGTTTCTACTTTCACAGATTGCATCCCAGCAAAGTTATGCAGAGCCAACATACAATGCTTTTAGTGCTCTTGTGCACTTGGCATGAATATGGTTTAATGGGCTTTGCATTATGGAGTACTTAAAGCACATTTAATCCAACAAAGTAGTATTTCAAAAGGAGACAGATGTGGTGTGAAGTGCAGGAAAGACAAGGCCATCTGAAACCTTGCCTTTTGTGGATGAGGTACAGAGGCGAGAGAGGCAAGCTGACATGGGCCTTCCCACACTCCAAACCAGTGCAATCCATTTAATGTAATAATTTCCAGCATTGAAGCTTCATTACCATAAAGGCAGATTGATTCACCATCGTTTCGGAAACGCCAGCAACGCAAGGGAATAAAGTAACGCAAATGGACAGCTCATTAATTCCTTCGCACTCCCGCACCCGGAACGACGTTTTTACACGCTGGAAATTTACAGCATTGACAGTCTAACTGAGCACACTCCTAATTTGTAGCATCTCAGATTTGTTTTTGTTTTGGCGTCATCTTTATTCTTTACTGCAAATTACAGAGTGCCCTGAGTAATCTGGCAGGTCCCCTGGAATGTTGATGAGCAGGCCGCAGGGATTTACTGAGGCGGAGAGTGTGGGCCCGGATGTTTATGATAATTGAGGCTTTTCTTTCTGCTTAGTCAATGTTTTGGTGTTTTTCCCACCTCTCTCCATCTTCTTTAGCACCTCTGGGCTTCAGCACAGAGTCCCCAAGGCACAGAGACAGACTTACATGTCTCATGACTTCCTATATCATGAAGCCTGAGTGATATTTTCATTGCACTGATGGTGATCAGTATGTTGCTCATTGCATGAATGGACTTACTTTGCCACCGTAGCTGTATTTCTTATAAATAATAACATTATGTCCTATCAGAATATACATGAATAGAATAAATACTTAGATGAACACTAACAAGAAGAGGCACCCCATTGGCTAATCCTGTCTTATTAAACATCAACACTAATCTAGGACCAAACAAGACAGGGTGAAATATGCCACTACATACAGCCAGTCAGCAAGAAGGCTTCCTACGCTTCCTAGGCTTCCTAAGGAGGCATATTTTAGAAGCATCACAATCCTATTAAACTGATCAAGCAGGTTTAGTGGAAAACTAATCAAGTGATACAAAATTTCAGTCAAGGATATATGGCAATGTAAATTGAATTTGATACCGTGGCTGCGTCATGGGCGTTTGAGAGCCACTGAGTGTAAAGTTCAACCCTCTGGCTTGCCGCTCTCTTATAAGCATCATTGGCTAATTCACATGCATGCAAATTCTGGGTATTAGTCAATATATTTAAGAATATTTTGTCCTTTCACAATATCCCCAAATTATGTAGACTCTTTGTTGGAATCAACTGCCAGGCTGAAAGACTGCCATGCATCAAAATTATGATCATGAAATACAATGTAAAATGATATGAAGTGCAAAATCACATTAATCACTATTCATAAATGAATTGTATAATATGTTCCAATCCCCTCTGTAGTTCATACACACTGAAATACTCTGTAGAGGTCATGTCATAAATGATTTAAAACTTTTTAGGGTTGTCTAAGCTAAGGCTACTTCATACTCAGTTGAGCATGTTAACCCCTTAAACTCTCAGCTTATTATTTAATTATTCATCTTAAAGCATATTATTCAGTAACTACAGTGAAAGTAATAGGAAAAGTATGTAGTAAAGAAAGGGAGGAATGTAAGTCTTACCTGATGATGGGTCCTGAGAGTTTGGGGGGTTAACACATTCAATAACTACCAATGTAACAGATGTTAATTTATGATGAATAAAAAGCTTTATTACCCCTGAGGCACTGTTTTCTACCCCTATCAAAGATTCATACCCAAATTACTTTACCACAATACTTGTCATCAGAAAGGATCCTACTTTTAAGGGATAATTAGGCAAAATAAAATTTTAACTGCACTCACTGAGCTGCTTAGTAGCAGCCATAGTAAGAACAGAACTACATGAACTCTTTTGATCATTCAGGATGGGATACAAGGCACCTAAGAAACTCTGCCGCTCAAATTTAGACATGTCATTTCTGAAATTGAGTTTTGATAACTGACAATTTGTTCAGCTGGTAAAAATCCCAGAATCCAAAAAGATTGATGAAGTGCATAATAGATTTTCTCTCAGATTGATTTGTGTGTGTAGGAGAGAGAGAGAGAGAGAGAGAGAGAGAGAGAGAGAGAGAGAGAGAGAGAGAGAGAGAGAGAGAGAACCCAGGATCATAACTATATTAAAGGTTTTTTATCTCTTAAAGGTAACCTCTGCAAACGTTCAGAGGCGTCTCAGATGATGCATTTGAAATGAACACTGCAGGGTTGTAATGGTGCTTCTATGGTTTTTAAAGGTTGATTGTAGCTCATGAAGCTGCAGTACCCACATCAGTGCCAGATGTTTGTTTTGCAAACAGCCCATTGTAATTTGTAGTGTAGTGTAGTGTACTGTAAATCTATTGGTCTATTAGTAGCAGTGGGTATAGAACCTACTCAAGGAAAAATTATCCAGAAGCTCCAGGAATTGTGCAACGTTACCAAAGTTGGCATATAAGAAGGGTCATCAGAGGTGGTACACAAATTCTAAATTCCTTAGTAAAGTGCACATACTTACCTGAAAATACTCAAAATTTGAACTAAACAAAAGTTGAACTACAGCCTCAAATTCTTTACTCAAGTTTATCTATGGTAGTAAGAATTCTTAAATTTACTAAAAGTATGAAAGTAAAAATACAAGAAAGAATTCCAAATGTGAAAGAAGTCTGCGCCTCAAATCACAAATTTTGGTTATCGCACATTTGGTTGGTTTGGTGATTTTGACAAATATTAACTAAAGCTAACTAACGACAGCTATATCCCCAATCTCTCAAATATTAGATAGCATGATAATTACTCTGATGATACGAACTAGCTCGGTTGCTAATAGGCAGCTGTCACAATACAAACTGGCTAAATAAATATGAAATGTAGCTAACCACAGATAGTTATTTGTAGTAGATATTAGGTCAATTACCTCATAAATACATCAAGGAATAATTCACCCCTCTTGTCCTTGTTGTCGCATCCCTTTGAGTTTAAATTCCTCAGGTATTTTTATCAACTGCTTAAAGTCTGATGCAAAAAAAAAATCTTATGATATCCAAAACAATATGTAGATCATTGAATTTTGAAATGTAGTGAGTAGAAAGTAGAGTTTCCCCATGTACTGATACTTGAAAATTTAAGTTATTGTACTCTGGCTGGCACCTGTTAATGCCTACTCTGGACATTATATGTAGTACATTTTATACCTTTTTTTTCTAATCAAGTAAGATGCTGCTTCTAAGCAATATTTATCACTGTAGGTCAGCAATATCATGAGCAGAAGTACAGTACAAATGTCCATTTGGTGGTAACAGAGAGATCTCATAGCCCTCTGTAGCTGTAGCATTTCACTTTAATCCTGCCCAGTACCCTCCAGCCCTGCTGCCATGATTTCAGTGCTCAGCATTGTTCCAAAATGCCTTGTTACCTTTGGTCGTCCTCTATTAGTTCTGCAGACATGCAGTACCAATAAGCCTGAGGGGCTTTGGGAGACGTCCAGCAACTACCTGACATAACAAAAGGATTTCTGAAATGTACAGGGAACAGGGCTGAAGGAATGTAGGTCACAGCAGCACACTCACACTGTTCTTAAGCCCTTTTAGTATAGCAGGCCTTGATGTGTTACAATTTTTAACCATTGATATACATATATATATATATATATATATATATATATTCTTAGGAAAGGTAAAATATCAACTTTTTGACTAAACTCGGTACCAAGTTCTATTTTAATAGCAACCATATTTATGACTTGAGGCGGCTACCTTTTTTTTTCAGTCATATATTCAGATAGCAGTAATCTATTAAAAGTAGCCTACATTTTATTCAGCATTGTAGCTGGTCTCCAAAGCACCAGTCATAGAAACTGCAGATTAATTTAAATTCTAGACAGGCGCTTTTTAAGGAAAGCCATTTTTGAGAACCGTGTTTTTGGAAAACAGATTGGCAGAGAACATTAATTATACATACTATTTTTTGTTGTTATTCACATATTTGAGCAGTGAAAAAGGGAAAGCATGAAGTACATTTAGAAAGCTCTATGTGCATCTTTTACCATTTACATTCCAACTCATTTTGTTTGCCATTGAATATCAGCATCCTTCTGGTGCAGAGTAATTCAATTTTTCTTGCTATTCCTTTACTTTAATGAGTGTTTGGATACCTCGGGTATCTACTGTGTATATCCAGCTCCAAAAGAAACTTATTTTTAGGGTTAGAAGGTGCCTTTTACATTCACTTTTAAATATACCCATTAGTCTTTTGAATCCTAAACTGAGCCTTATCACTGCACATCTTGGCACATGACCAAACAGCACTGCTGTGAATCATTAGGCTAATCTTAGGGGGTGAGAAAATAAACGAGATATTTATGTAGCTCTTTACCTTGATGCGTTCTTTCTATTTTTCCACCATAAACACACCCAAAGGACAGCAGGAACAAAACTTCAACGCTCCATCTGCTACATTTTCAGTTTTCTACCGAGGTTAATTTGACACCTGTGTGTCTGGCTATGAAATGGAGAGTGCTAAACACTATTTTTCACTGAATTTTGCAGGTGTGTCAGTGCTCGCTCATTGCTAATGGTGGTTTCAGTGCTAGCACAGTGCTAATGGTGGTTTCAGTGCTAGCACAGCGCTAATGGTGCATTCAGTACTAGCACAGCGCTAGTGGTGGTTTCAGTGCTAGCACAGTGCTAATGGTGGCTTTGTGTGTTAGGTGTGGAATGATATCTAACTGGAAACTTGGATATCTTGTTTCCACCCTCTCATTAACTTAATTAGCCCCTTTCAAAGCCTCACATGCGAATCGACGACAGAGCCAACCTCTTAAAGATGTCGGGGTACTTTGCAAATTACCTGTGATTCACAACCAGATTGTGCTATGCTGTCAATGGATGCCGTGATTAGAAAGACACGCAATTGCCAGTGTGCATTAGCAGATGTCATAACTCACCTAATGTTGAGTGTTTCTAATTTGGTGCCACTCATAAGACACCCGTTGTGTGGTTAGGGTCTATATGTATTTTATCTGTATATCATTATATAGGGAATGTACCAGGTCTTATGCTGAGCTGCTTGATAAATATGGGCTCAGGTCTTTTTTTGGGGGTGAAACAGGTCCTGCACATTTCTTTAGTTGAATATGTATTCCAGGTACCCTTCAAGGTAAACTCACATGACACATTCCACAGACTCATTCCTCAGAAAACCGTTTCCTCGGAAAAAAAACCCCCATCATCAATACACTTCCAGGTACAGTCCTCATACCACAAACAGACGCAAACTCCATAGTTCAGTTGACATCCCACACATCAAAACAGTGGTTTCTTGTTTATGAACCATCAGAGGAAAGTTTATTTTACAGTGATGCCTTATTTGGTGCCATTCTTCCTCTTTTGCAAATATATCTCTAAAGAGTGTGGTCCAAATGATCATATTTTGCTTAAAAGCAGATAAAACCATTGCTGATGGATTACTCATTGTCTGTCTGTTAATATATGAATTTGTGCATCAGCTTTTCTTGGGGACTGATACTCTCTTCCAAGTTGCCTTCAGGGACACTGGAAAAGAAAAGTGTGTTCTGGAGTGTATTCTGCGTATTTGAGACCAATCTAAAGTGCTTTCCTCGCTCATTCCTGAAAACAGCCTTGAAAAAGGGTTTCTGTAGCCTTCTAGACCTCTAGCTCAACCCCAGAGGGAGGCACAAAGCTCAGAAGCAAAATGTGTTAGGGTTAACCGATGCAGTGACAAGCAGACAAGTGGAGACAAGTGGAGATGGAGAGAAAAAAGAGAAAGTGGGACATAGACAACGAATGTTAAAAAAAAAATAGTCATTTTATTAACCCAAGCCTATTATCTCTTTTACAATTTCACAAATCGGTGTGATATCCGTCCTGTCTTTAAAATGTACTGGTCCTGATCAACAAATAATCTCCATTATTCACCAAGCTGCATTTGTTTTGGTAAGAGTAGCCCAAACGTTAATGTTACTCCCGCCCAATCCTTTGAAAAGTTAGGATCTACTCCATAATAAGATCTAAGTCCAAAAAATGAGGGTTTCATTCGTTCTGGTCTCATCAGTATGATGGATAGGAGCACACCTTTTCTTCACGGTCTGGCTTGATTAAAAACGCAGCACTTGGACCCATCAGGAACGTATGGATTAAAGCTACCTGCTGATTGCCCAGCCTTTCTGTCCCCATTTTAATTCAGTGCCTTAATGTGAACCAAGTGGTTATTAATTAAAACAAGGAGGCGAAAGACCCAAGGGGCACATTATTTGAGACCCTCATTAAAAATGAATCATGTTCCTTAATTATTATTATTATTATCACAGACAAATCACAACAAGTAAAAAAACAAAAATACTGACACCCTGTCATGGAATAGTGGTTGTAACACAGGTGTATGGCACACGGTTACGCAATTCAGCCTGTAGTCCTGTTTAGAGAAACAATTTTTACTTTCTTGAGGCGTCCCTCAGCACCAGGCGTAATGCTCTGAGCTCTAAATCAATGAGACAAATCCAATAATAATGTGAGAAGTTTATTCATAACTGCAGACATCAGTTTAGGCAGAATATGAGATTTTTTCCCTCAATCATTGTTCATGTACTTACATATTTTTTTTCTATCTCAGTCAAATCTCATAAATCATAATCACAAAATCACAGAAATACCTATATACATAATGGGAAGATGAGCCTCGACTGTCTGCAACATGGCCCAGTGTTAAAACAAAATGTTCTAATAGGTATTTTAGTTCAAATAAATCCCTTAAACAGCAAATGAAAGTATCTCTTTTCTTGCTATGTTTTTGAGATTATGTGCAGTGAGTGTGTGCATTATTACATTCTGATGAAGTACAGACATGAATACTAAGTACAGTATCATTCCATCCTGTTTTGATTTCACACACAGCTTACCGAACCAATGTCCAGTATTTTCTGATAATAGCGCAGTGTTGCTTATTTTTGTATATTTTCTGATAATAGCATAGTTTTGCTTATTTCTGGTAAAGGATAAAGGTGATAGTTGATGTCTTACCAAAAAAACCCCAATACTGAATCACTTTTCAAAAAAAAGTTTCCCTCAAGTTTCATGAAGGAAAAACAGCTTGCCTCAGAGCTGTAAACTCAGGCCTCTTTTTAACTTGTATACACATTTCAGATTACCATTAATCACAGAAAAACAACAATCATCGACTCTGACACTGAAAAGTGTTTGATTAGCATCTTTGATTGAGCCTCCTTTTTACATTACAGAAAACAATTTTATGTTGTTTATGTTTTAACAGCGATTTAAAAAAAACGTTGAGCTCAATTTATCTCCTCTTGTCACGCGCCCGGCTGAGCGCGAGACAATAGCGTGGCCCGTTTATGTTGTTTCCGTGTCTTTTTGTCCCGTGATGTGATTGTCCCCACCTGCATGTTGTTTGTTAGTAATCA
>JAOUQW010000040.1:10048049-10060303 GCA_028565825.1 Olivaichthys viedmensis | reverse complement strand
ATGTCTCACTGTTGTTGTGATTCACTGTGGTATCAATCTCTCTTCTGTTTGTCTCCTTACATAAACCCTTCTGTTACTACCATAAATCTCAAACATGGATTCATCAGTAAATAGGACTTTTTTCCAGTGATCCATTGTGAAATGTTGGTATGTCTTAGCCCATACCAAATGTTTGGCCTTGTTTCCCTTCCTGAGAAGTGGTTTAGAGATGCTGCCCGTCCTTTGAGACCACTACTAGCTAGCCTTGTTTTAACACTACTTTTGCTGATTGGAGTCTCTCGTTCTTTATTCAGCACATTCTGTATCTGTGATGAAATTGTCATTCTCTCTCTCAGTGAACAAAGCTTTATGTATTGCTCTTCAGATGGTGTGGTCACTTTTGGTCTGCCTGATCGTGCTTTGGATACAACTGATCCAGTTTTGGCCAAGCGTTTTAGAGTGCTATGCACTGCCCCCTTAGAAACTTTCAGTCTAGCCATGATTTGACGCAGAGTAAGCCCTTCTTTGCTGAGAATAACCATTTGACTTCTGACACTTTCACTTAGTTCTAATGCCATATTTCCCACGGTCACAATGCTACTTAGTGTGAAATGTTCTGCTGAAAACCTGAGGCACAGCGTTATTTATAATAGGTGAACAATGGCTGCATGTTGATTAACTTAAACAAGCCTCTGATGAGTAGCTCAAATCCACATGAGTGGATTCAATGGAAGGGATTAGTGACCCGGAAATAGTGCAGAATCTTGAATTTCTTCTTTATTTTACTTCATAACTTCTTTGTTTTATATTTTTCAAAATCAAAAACTTTCTGTTTATTTCCAAGTCTAAATGAAAAAAATCCCAGATTTTCATTGTGGTCTCAGACTTTTGGACCCCACTGTAATCTTTAACTGCATTATTAGAATTATGTTAAAATAAAGTTAATATCCAGAATACCCTACATGTTGAAAACTGTGATCAAATCTAAAGGTAGATGCTTTGAGGAAAAATCATTATACATACATAATCGCAGTGCAGTATATCAATATATATCAATATAATGTGTATATATACACTGTAAATACTGTATCATCATGTGCAGTTATTTAATAACTTTTTCTTTTTTCACAAAATACTTGATATACTAAATGAACATTCAAAATTACCTTTGGTTTTTACCTTTGGTGAAAAATAACAAAGCATTTTCTAATAAAGTAAATTCATAAGATTCATAAACAGGTTCAAGATGGATATTGAGGCAATAACTGTTCCTATATTTTGCACTTTTCTATAGGTACAATTCCACCCTTACATTTCATCTCCACAATTACGTAAGTTAGCTTGTGTTCATGAGCGACATTCCTAGATCAGTTATCAGCGTCATATTTGGTCTACATGAAAGACCATATGTGCACAGTATGACCAAACCAATTAAGTTTAGTGAAGGTGTTAGCATGTGCTGAGGAATCACCCTGCTGACATTTTGAGACATGGTGCGGTCAGGCAGATGTAGTGTGTGTGTGTTTGTGTGTGTTGCACACTTGTGTTCATACTGTTTGATAAGTCTGGTAATGTTTCTCAAATCAGGTCTGGTCCATGGAGACCTCCACCATCTGCCAGACCAGGCCCACAGAGAAGGCCATTCTCTCCATCTTCCTTCCCTGCTCCTCAGGTCCTAACTCTCTAATGGTTCTTTTTGCTGGTTGTCATGTCCCCATCTGTGCCTATACCGGCCTATCACAACTCTACTTCAAATTGATTGGAGATTGTCATTGGGTACACCTGTGCCTTGTTTGTTAACCAATCGGTGTTGTATGTCCCTTGTAACCTTGCAAAGTCTTGCCATTTCTTAATACTTGGTTCTGGTTAAAATCTTGTTTTTTTTTCTCTTGAGTATGACTGCCTTGACTACACCTGTTTGCTAGTTTCTTTTACACAAGCTGTGTCTGCTCTTGCCTGCTCTTTTGGTTTTTGGAATAAATACACTCGATGCACAAACATCTTGCCTATCTGTTTCAGTCTGCATCTTTGTACCAATTGTATTCCGTATTTCTTTAAAGGAACAATTTTTTTTCAACCCTTTCAGTGCCATAACTTAGAGGCCAACTAATACATGTCATTTCCCAATCAGCCAGACCAGATCTTGGATTATTCCTTTTCACCAGAGTGAATCCACATTGTTAGTCCACACTAGCTATACTGTAGACGTCACAGCGTTTTATCTCTAACTGGGGGTTCAAGTGGAATTTGGAAGGTGGTGGAACTCAGTGGCGGTACTGGCTCATTTGGTTCCCCTGGATAGGGGGGGTGTAGCACAGTATAGGGGCGCCTGTTCTGGACACGTCAGATCCCCTGACATGAGCGTTGCGCAGATTCACGCGATAGAGAAGTGTGCGCCCCGAGCAATTGCCTATGTCGCATATGCCAGGAACCGCGCGTACTGGTGCAACTCTTGACAGTGGTTTGAATTCATCCACTTAGCTAGCAGTTTTCGCGCATCTATCGTAGATCAAACTATGGACAATAAACTGCACGACATCTGTCTACAATGGAACATGATTGGTCCTTACTTTTTGCCTGTGAAACATGATTAGTCCTTATTGTTTCTGTAACACAGCAACAGCGAATTTGATTCATGGTTCCTGCCGTCCATCACGTTACAGGTAAGCGCAGAAAACCTTTTACCCTCTCTAAGTTACTGAGGATGCCGGACCGTCATTCCAGATCGTTCCGGCCCAATTTAACCCCTCTCTACATATAACTGCTGTGCTGTTGACTTTGGCCTGTTCCATTAAGTAGCATGCCAGCTTGTGAAGGAAAGAACAAGTGAGCTTTAGAGTGTTAATCACGCACTAAACATTTCAAAAAGCTTAATGTGTTTTTGGACCTGGACCAACTCATTCTTTCATTTATCATGTGAGTAATACAGATTCAGCACCGACACTTTGACTTTCTAATTTAAAACACTTCATGAATGTGTCTCATTTTTTATCATTTCTGTGTTGGTACTATGTTGAGTGTATATTCTGGAGTTCAGGACAGAAGGACTTAATTCCATATCTCATAATAAATAAGTAAATAAACAATAATTAATAGTAAATAAATACTGTCATGTGATAAAAGAAGTCCAAAGTTATGTGTAATAGTAAGTTTACTGGCACTGCTTTCATCCCAAATTGTAGATAAATATTTTTCTAAGCTGTAGAATTTGCCAGTAATACTTTATTAATACTTAAGGTCCTCCTTTACTGCTATTCCAGTGCAGTGGCGCACTCTGTCATTCCTTGTTTTATCTGGCCTTTACAGTCTTTTAGGTAAAACCATCAAGGCAAAGCTTGAGCCTAACCGCTTGTTTGAACACCAAAATGGAGACTATAAACTCAGCAGCCCTTGAGGGTAATGGCTTCCTCAAGAGGGGCACAAAAAGGAGGATCCTTGTGCACTCTTTTCGAAACACACACTTTTTTCCTTTTTCCTGCTTCTTCATAAAAAATGAAATAAAAAATTTAAAGGCAACATTGATTTCTCAGCATATCTTGTGATAAAACGAGTTTGTGTCTGTATGTCACATGGACATGAAGAAACCGAAATGGGGCTTGGGAGTACACTTGGGTCTCTACGACAACATAACGATGGTCTCACTTTCACTGCTACTCTTCTCTATAATAAAATAACTTTTCAGAGGTCAAGAATGGGAAATACAATCTCATAATATTTCAGCAAATGATATGAAGTTCACTTTTTGTTTGTGCTAAAGACTAGTACAGAAATCAGAATTTTCATCATACATGTGTCTCTACTAATACATGGGTATCATTGCTGGGAACCTTTACAGACAGTCAATACAATCTCCCATGATCTAAGAGAAGTATAATATCCATTGTGCATGAAACTGTGGTTAGAGCTTTATACAAACCAGAGATGGCTCTTTGTGGAAACTGTGATCTTTAGCAAAAGACAGCTAAGATTTACAAAGGCATAGCAGGCACAACATTGGATGAATCAGTCTGCTCTAGAGCTGATTCTCAGGTCTCGGCCCACAGTCATTAATGAAGCGGTGTTCAGGCTACTGAGTTTTATCATGATCTATGAATCTCTGATTTTGATACAATAGAAAAGCAATCACTTGCGGCACAACTCCAGGCAAAGCATTAGTCATCATGTCTTTGACACTTCTGTCGAATTGGGTCATTTGTTTGAATTAAAAACGTTCATTTGTAAATACACACTTACAGAAAAAAGTATACTTTCTTCCTTATATTGATATATGAAAGAATAAAGTAATGCTGCCTTTATGGTTTAGTGATGGTAAGGAATATGGCTTGTGATCTCACAAAACCGTACATTTTGGCTCAAGGTCAATGTGCAAAAATTAATCTCCTTTGCAAAATTTATTGGTGCTTTCTATGATTCCTGACATCATTGTCAGTGGCATACATTAATGAAATAGAGCTCAAAGGTTTTTGAATGAAACTGCATTCTCAAAGAGACTTGTGTCCTCCCCTTCTTTGAAAGGTCTGTCCATGTAAATCTTTTGGCTCATTATTTTGCTGTCATACACTAATTCAAGTAAGCTAAACTGAGAAAAGGTGACTTTCAATAGTTCACCAGACAAGTCACAAATTCTTAGCCTAAAAACACAATAAGATTGCAATCGTAACTGTTGGAATGTCTTAAGTATCAAACCAACTGCTTGGCTTTGCATTTTAAGCTAATTTTTTGTTACACCATTTTAGAAAACTCATTCTATAAGTGGTAACTCCTTCATTCTGTCATATAAGAACTTTTAAAAATGGGAGGAAATGTGTTTTATGAGAAGTCAGAATGAGTATCTGGTGTACATAATCAATACAAGAACATGTTGACTGAGGCGTTTTGATGTATATCAGCATAAGAAATATAATGAATTCATTCAGTTGCTGATGTTTTTATATCTCTATTTATACACATAGCCAAGATTTCTTCACATATCAAAACCAACCAATCATGACTTTTAATTAAATAATAAAGTTGAAGTTGAATGAGCTGTAACCTGGCTTTATTGGAACAAATGTCATTATCCACATCTTGGAGAGAGAATGCCAGTGTCTCGATACTGATTATAGTATAAAGAGCTTGTGTATTCATAGTACAGTGAACCAATGAGTAATATGTTTAATGTTTACCATATATAATTACCATTACATTGATCAGACAATAATAAAAATGAACATTTTTGTGGTTGTTTTTTTATTATATATGTATTCAAAAAGAGAGAAAGAGTCAGGCTGAAATCGGAAATACATTCTAGTCCTGCTTCATTGTTAAAAAGGCATTTTAGGTTTAAAGGCTACATTAACATGGGTATCTAATGCAAAGATAAGATTATATAGAGGAGGAACTGATCTGAAATCTTCCCTCATACTCAGAGATGCATTAGGAATAGTGCGTCAGCCTCTGCACTCCAGGATTTTGTCCAGGAGTGCACTCCAGGAAGCTGCACTCCAGGAAGCTGTCCAGCCATGGATCAAGCCTTAATCCCAATACAAAATGAAGAACCCCTACATTAAAGCCATTAATGATAGATCGGCTCTCATTTGGATGTGCCCCACTATTTCAAGTATTATCAAACATGTACTGTATCTAGACAACAACAGGCTAGATTTAGTATTAAATGGTGTTAAAGGATGTTTAGAACAATATAGTGAGAACTGCAGGAGCTGCGCGTCCAGGTGAGATCTCCATCATTTGAGCAAAGCACCACAGACAGAAAGCAGGCACAGCACAGGGAAAGAGGACTAAGTCTGATAATATACAGATTGAGTTTAAACATACAGAAAGGGTACAAACGTGATAAAGAAAACATGCGTGGGCTGTAGCTTGTGGGTTAATAAAGTAAAAGTGGATGTGGGATGCACGTGATATGGGATAAAAGTTGACCAGCATTAGCTGAAAAGCTCTGCTAAAATATTGCTCATATTTGTATGGATCTATGAGCCAGAAACAGGACCAATTTCACTTTTCCAAACAAACGCTTTTGCAAGCCCATGACATCCGTGCCAACCTCAGTGCAGCAGGTGAGTCCGTCACCGGTAGAGAGTAGGTAGCGGCCCAGTGGGAATTTAAGAACATTATCATTCTTCCTCTGCACAGTTCAAACTGTTCACAGCAAAGAACTCTGTGTAAACACCTTTGACACTTTAGCTTGGGAACGTGGCGAGAGAAGAGCATAGCAAAGATGGACAGAATAGTGAACTGCATGGATCCAAGACCTGCCCTAATTTTCTCAAGAATATAATAAATACGAAGAAGCATGACATGTAGGAAAATATTAATCATTTTGTTGGACTTTTTAATCTGAGGGGGAAAAAAACCCTTAAACTCCCAGTACCCGTTGGAGGTCCAGACTTACATTCCTCACTCTTGTGACTATACACTTTTCCTATTAGTTTCACTGTAGTTACTAAATAATTCATAGTAGGTACTGAATAATGTGCTTTAAGTTGAATAACTGAATAACAAGCTGGGACTTTAAGGGTTTAAGAATCACAACTGTGGTATTTTTCCCTTTCAGTGTTGATAGTCTACTCTGCCTCTGAAGATAACTTTAGTCTGTATCTTCACACGAACAGTTCTGCAGGGACGCCTTGCTGTGTGCTGTTCTCAGTATGCTTTCCATCAAATTCCATTTTGCGAGGTCTGCTTTTGCATTTTCAAGAGAGTCAGTTGTCTTACTCCACTGCTCTGAAGACAACTGATGATTCATAGGCTGTGACACTTTGACAGATGGACAGATTTTGGGTATTTTGGGGACTTCATCCTTGATGCAGGTGGCAAAATGGAAAACATTTTTCATTGTGTTTGTGGGAGAGTTGCTATGGGGGTGTGTGGGAGGGAGGTACATCTACACTGTTTCTATACATGTCAAGTACACAAGACATAAACCTCTTTTATAGGGAATATATATTTAAATATTGTAAGAGCAGTGATCTATGCCTTCATGCCTACATAGATCGATGTGTTCTTTTTATGAGATTTAGAAATATACAGGGCTCAGAACATTTATCCCCTCTTTCTCACTTAAATATCTTAAGTGCTGTATTCCATCACACACTCCTATTTCATGTGATGTGTGCACACACAGGAGATGCCTACTGCTACTTTTCTAAAAACATGTGGAAACAAACACAAGCGCTTTCATCTGCCATAGAAAATGGCTCATGTTGATGTAGATTTTTTAAAAATTATAATAATATCTCCTAACCTTTTTCTATGGTTCTTGCAGATTTCTTAAAACATGTGAATTTATTGCTGTACAAGAGCTAACTAACAGAATTACAATTACAATAAGATGCCGAAAGTGGGTCAAAGATCAGTGTAAGCTGGAGGGTCAGAACCACACAACTGTTTAAATCAGCCCACTTACGTTTTTAAGATCTGTGTTGGTGACATTCATACTTATCTGCATTTTAGATGTTTTTTATTTTGTTCAGTGGAGTAAGCAGCCCATGACTCACCATAGGTCTGTCCTCTACCCCCACACTTCTCTACGTCTCTAAACGCTTCTTTTCATACTTTTCTTTGTACGTTTTGTCATCCACTGGGACAAGCTGTTCCTTTTAAAAGTGCCGAATGTGGACAAAAAGTCCACTCTGTCTGCATAAGCAAATAATTACTCAAATTAATTAAGCAAGCTGTGGATGCCTGGAGGCACAATTTCTATCTGACTTAGAAAGGGGCTGCATAAAGGACAGATAACCACTAGAGGGCAATGCCAAATGACCCAGAGTAGAGAAAATTGGGATTGTCAGGTCCTTTGAGAGCTGTTGGCATGCTTTAAAGTGGCATGGTTGGTTTTGGAGTTTTCAGCACAGAGCTTGAATGCATCCTTTAAAAGCCTAGCATGCTGGCTTGTTGGTTTTCTAAGCTGGTGTAGTCTCACCACACACTGAGTAACTAATGGCTTGTGACGATGTGTGTTTGTAAAATATGTGCGTGCGTGCATGCGTGTGGCTGTGTGTATCTGTGTGTGTGTGTGTGTGTGCACTGTGTGCTGAAGATGCTTTGTTTATGAGCTGATAGAGATGAAAATGGGGTGAAATGAACATTCATGATCAATATCAATAGATATTTAAAACCTATCCATAATGGCTCTCTCTCTTTATCCAACACCCCCCCTAAAGGATTAGAGCTGGCCTTAGCCTTATCAGCTGTATACAAAATCTCCCTCTAGTGGCATCTGCCAGAACGTCCTCTACAATCGTCCCATATTCCCTGACTATGTCTTGGTTCAGATTGAAAGTTTTTCTCATTTATCTGGCAGAGCATTGGAGCAACAATGAACATTTACCTGTCATTTTAAATGAGACCCATTTTAAATGGAGGCATTTTTGAAAAGGATGGAGATATTGCTTGAGATGATCTGGGAGATGACTCTGAGCTACACCTTGCATTTTGATGAGAGAAATCAGATGACATTGTTTTTCCTACACTGAGAGGACTGACCCTATCATACAAGCTGATTCACTATCCATGAACTCTGCATTTTAACTGATGTTGTTCAGACATTTGATCTAATACAGCTTGCACAACAGATGGCTCGCCTTCATATACACTCCCATTTAGTCTGATATGGTGTTAGCACTCATATATTATGCCTAATACAGGCCAGAAATAGTTTTTTCCAGGGCAAATTGACCTTAAAAGTGCTTAGCTACAGTTAGTAGCTTAGTTTGGTGACATTTGTCTATAATAAATTTTGTAATGCGATCCTATCATCTGGAATATATAAAAATTGCATGGATTTACGCCAGTACAATGGAATTTCAGGTATATAATTTCTGTCCGTAATTGTCATCAGACATCATTTGATCAGTTTACTGCTTGTTTGACACTCTTTTTCTGTGATTTTTATTGTATCACCAGGTTTTGTAACTATTGTTAAAAGATAATGTTGGGCATTTTTAACATTTATTCTGGTCTCATTCCTTTCTGAGAAAGTCTTGGTTTTTCTAGGAAATGCAAATCTTGTATCCTGTATCCTATCAGCTGGCATGATTATAATGTTGGTGTGCTGTTGTGAGGCATAAATAAACTTTAAGGGAATTGTGCAGAACTGGAGAGTGGCGTGTTTATCAGAAGAGAGCTTCAGTAGCCTGAGGTGGGAAAAATCTCAGCTTGAATAAACTAACTTTGGCTTGTTGAGTAAAAAAAAAATCTGTTTAGTTTTATCATCCCTTTATTAACCTATATAGGGTCTGCCTTCTGAGCCACTTTTGTTTGATACCTATGCAGCATTTTATTCTCTGCAGCTTGGGGTGTAATGGTAACCAAATATATGCAGCATGTTCCTGATGCGTGGAGTTGCTGGAAGAAGGTAATTTCCAGCTCTAACAGGTACGACTGCTGCGAAGCGGAGAGAGGAAAGGCCACAGGTAAACCGACACTCCGATATCGACTCAATTCCTGCAAGCCTTGAACGAACCAGTGGGTTGGCATAGATAAACATTAGCTTCGGCATAGGTCGTTCTTTCCAGCCTGCATACTATTGCATCTTCTCATCTACACCTACCTTTAAGGCTGACAAGAATGCTGCTGGTATGTTATCCCTCATGTGTGAGTGGGTGTATGTGTGATGAAGACACAGATGCCAGCAAAAAGAATGATACCTTCTTGTGGGTGGAAGAATCTTGCCCAGGGCTGAAAGGACTACCCCAGGAAGAGCCATCATATATATTTCCACCTTCCCACCGCTAAATCCATTAGTGACACAATTTCCACCACCCTATCCGCGCTCCCCTTGATAGCATCCACCATCTATTTTATTTTATTCTTATTTTCAATTTTGCGGATGGGAAAAGGTTAGGATTAGTTATCGACAGGCTCCGTCTGAACAGGCTGAGGATGCAGGCAACACTGGAATGGACTCCCTAAGCCCATTTTCCGCATGCCTGGCTGGCTGTGTGAATGCACGTGTGTGTGGAAAAGACTGAGGTTTTCTGTGAGATTTTGTACAATTATAAATCGGGTATTATGTTTTGAGGCACATGCTCTGTTATGTTTTTCATCTCAGCTGTTGTTTTATACTTTTGACCGTTCTTTATTCTCATAAATGTGCTGAAAGGTCAGGTGTAATAAACACCAGTCTCCATTACATGTTAACCATCATAGCCACCATACATGTTATGAATGCAATGTATGCCGGTAAAGCGTTGTTAATCTTAGTTCTTATGACCGTGCTTATAAAATACCTAAATATCTTAAATATCCCCTTTCCTCATCAAGATGGAGTTCCTAAATTTTATGTGTTTTTATATTTTGGTTTTATTTATATTGCATTATTTTCATATTTTTAGACATTAAAATAAGTTTTGCATTAAAACTGCAGCTCAAAGTCCTTTATCAAAATATAGCTTGACAAACAGGGATTGTTAATAAAAATTACAAAATGAATAATAGGAAGTAAGTAGTAGCAATAGTAAATGAAGTAAAACATAAAAAATAAGAAAATAAACTAATGAAATGGAGTTAAAAGTTATTATTAGTGTAACTAAATGCTAAAGTAGAAAGACATTGCTTGAGCTTTTTTTAACCTGGTAATAGATGGAGCCTGACAAATATTGAGGAAGCAGCCAGTTCCAGATCTTTGGAGAATAAAAACAAAAGGCTGCAATAAATAAATAACCATTTACACACACTCTCTCTCTCTCTCTCTCTCTCTCTCTCTCCAACTCTCTCTCTCTCCGACGCTCTCTCTCCGACTCTCTCTTCTTCTCTCTCTCTCTCGTGCACACACACACACCTGAATGATGATGGAGGAGTAGTGTCCATCTGATCATCCATCTTGATGTGTCTACTCCCCATATCCAGTCTCTCCAACCAGAGCAGAGCCCAAACCCCCTAAACTCATTTCATCTGCGTGATCTATCCACATGTTCATCCTCCTGACCCAGACCCATTTAAATGTGCCAAAACAAAGCTTTATGTACAGTCATTCTCCAACTGTGGCAACAGATGGATTCATATATTCTGCTTTCCACTTTACAAGGATGCCTTTCCCTTTTAAAAAATGCATTTAATAACACTGTAGAGATACCAAAGTATGCAGTTTATTTATGTTCATGTGAGTTTTTTTTTTTTTTTTTTTTTAATTGATATGGTTTATAGATATCTGCTACATGTTTGTAATTATGCTATGCCAGAGATTGGGAGCCACAATTTCATAACAGAAGATTTTCACTGTGTTTTTTGTTTTTGTTTTTTAAAAGAAATAAATCCAACAAAATCATTATTAGCCATAATATTTCTCACGGTCCCTTTATGAAGATTGATCTCACGGCTGCATGATAAATCTTAATGAAACTTACCATAACAGAAATTAAAACGAACTACATTTGTTATGCCAGGCCCAAGGGCTACATTTTCATATAAAGCAATAGAGGGGTGTATTATTCAACCATTACTGACTTCCATTCCACTTTTGCATGAAATATTGTAAGATAAATGGCTGTGCTATATTTTGGGCTGGTGTTGACTGGGGTGTTATTTATAGCTGATGTATTATAGCTCTCTTAACACCTCTGGCTCACATGGTCATGTGTGGGGAGACACAGTGTTTCACTCTTTGGATGTTACCCATAACTGACCTTTGAGCAGTTATGCACCGTTCGTATAATTCAGAGAACTAGATTCAGCATTAAGATCATTTCATCGCATGGGACACGGAAATCTGGTCATTGATATCTTCATTGATAGTTCATTTTGCGAAGGCTTTTTCATTATGTAACTGTACTCCAAACCTTTATATTGCTTATAAGCTCTTTGTACATGATGTAAATGTGAACCTCCATGGCATTGGGTTTAATATTCTTGCTTGTTGAAAAGACAAGGACCCACTTGTGGCCTTTTTTGTGACATGTTGCATTCGCTTGATACTTATTGTACAAGGTATGATGAAAATGGCAGGATTAAAGTATGCTATACTACTTTTGTCAGCTGACCAATGTAATTGATTTGTGCTCAAATTTCCAGAGACACTTGTTCCTAATGCTAATACAAGTGCTTAAATGATCATATGAAAGTAGGTAACATTAACACATAAAATACAGAACAAATGAAACCTCTTGATGTAGTTTTATTTTCTAAACATCCTTTTCTCATCTTGCCTTTTTAAATTGGCATTTCATCCTCATTAGACTATTTCCACATCAGTTTGTTTTTTTCTAGCATGTGCCTTAATTATCACTCAGGTCTTGATACATTTTTTAAGCAAATGTTAAGCTAGGAGTGGGATTTTT
>JAOUQW010000040.1:9988344-10017400 GCA_028565825.1 Olivaichthys viedmensis | reverse complement strand
CGTTGTCCAATGAAAAACATGCATCTCCAAAATTCCACTTTTTCAGGAACACGAAAAAAACAAAACTTTTTTTTTATCATGAATCAGACACAATAAATGTGAAATTGATGGTGTGATGTGTCAGCTTTTCATTGGTCATTAGATGTTAACTGCTGTGGGGTAGCTGGAGGTTTGTGCCCACATTCCATATATGATAAAAAGTAAAAAACGCAAAAAGTGGAGATACATGTTTCTCTTTGGACAGTGACGATATATATAAAATAATATATATATAATCATATATATACTATATAATACAGTCAGATCCAGAATTATTGGCACCCTTGGTAAAGATGGATAAAAAGGTTTTGAAAAAATTTCTTTGTGGTTAATTAGATTAATCTCACGCTGAAATTCTAAGAAAATAAAAAACACTTATCCAAAAATATTTTTTAAAACAAAACCACATGCGTCACAATTATTGGCACCCCTGCATGTAGTACTTCGTGCAACCTCCCTTTGCCAACATAACAGCACTGATGAGATTGGAGAATACAGAGCAAGAATCTGAGACCACTCCTCAATACAGAATCTCTCCACATCCTCCAGGGTTCTAGGTCCTCTCTCGTGGACTCTCCTCTTCAGCTCACCCCACAGGTTTTCAATGGGGTTTAGGTCAGGGGACTGGGGTGGCCATGTCAAAAGCGTACTTCTGTGGTCATTGAACCATTTTTGTGTGGATTGGGACGTGTGTTCTGGATCATTGTACTGCTGGAAGATCCAACCATGAGCCAGTTAAAGGTTCTTTACAGAGGCAGCCAGATTTTCATTTAAAATCTCCTGGTACTTCATGGAGTCCATGATTTCATGTATCCTAACAAGGTTCCCAGAGTCTTTGGAGGAAAAACAGCCTCACATCATCACAGATCCTCCACCATACTTAACAGTGGGGATTAGGTTCTTTTCTGTATAACCATCCTTCTTTTTACACCAAACCCACTTTGAGTGTTTGTTGCCAAAAAGTTATATTTTTGTCTCATCTGACCATAGAACCCAATTCCAGTTAAAGTTCCAGTAGCATCTAGGGAACTCCAGGCGCTTACGTTTGTGGTTAGATGAAAGCAAAGTCTTTTTTTTGTTGGCATTGGGTGGTTTTACCTATCTTTACCAAGGGTGCCAATAATCCTGGAGCTAAGTGTATCGCTTTGATTATTGAATATGCTGTATACAACCAATAACTAATGCATTATCTTAGCTGTTTTATTTGCCTTTATGCACCTTGAACACACCTGCTTGTTTGAAATGTAAACCTTCAGCCATGCAGACACTTTTTCATGTGAATCCATAAAAGCTCTCTTTTTAATTTCCATATAAACCTCTGCAGGTGATTGCTGGCTCCTGGCTGCCATTGCCTGTCTGACTCTGAATGAAACCCTTCTGTACCGAGTCGTTCCACCAGACCAGAGCTTCACTGAGAACTATGCTGGCATTTTTCACTTCCAGGTGTGGTGGATCTTACACTGCGATGTTCTTCTCCTACAATGAGCGATGTATTTTAGGTTAAAATTGAGTCATAAAATTGGGGCAGTGGTGGCTTAGTGGTTAGGGCACAGGGCTACTTATCAGAAGGTCATGGGTTCAAGCCTCAGCACTGCCAAGCTGCCACTGTTGGGCCCTTAACACTCTCTGTTCCAGGGGTGCCATATCATGGCTGACCCTGCACTCTGACCCCAGCTTACCGATATGCAAAGAAAAGAATTTCACTGTACTGTACTTGTATATGTGACAATAAAAGGCATTCTTCTTCTATTCTAAACCCTAATTTGCTCAGTTGTCTGTATGCCCTATTTTGCTAGTCTGCTAGTCTGCTAGTTGCTCTTGTTGCCACGCTTTATTTAAAAATGGAAGCATTCCATTCATCTTTCCCCAATGCACTCACCTCTTCCTTCATCATGTTTTTCCCCAGTACATCAAAACCATTCATGTGAAAGGCCCAGCTTTCTCTGTGCTCCACTCTATCCTCCACTCTAACCACAGCGAGAGGACTTCAAAAGGCTTTGGGTCTTTGAGCTATTGAGACGGCGGTCTGTGTTGAGGCTTTTGAACAGGACTAGCTGTTGGCTGACTAGCGCAGGTGTGGTCTGTGCATCATCGACTGTGACCTTTGAACTCTGAAGGATGGAGTGTGTCGTCTTTTGTGTGCTGACTAAGCAGGCCATTGCATATCGTGTATTGGTGTGGTGCTTGTTTGGCTGTATGAGTCTCTCCCAAGGGACCATTAAAGCCTAAGTAGTGGTTGTCCACTTGCTTAGTCTAACATTACCTAGAAGGCCATGTGAATTGAGACTTGTGTTTAGTGCTGAAACGATTATTCGAGTACCTTGAATAGTAAAAATCCTCGATTAAGATTTTAGGCCTCAAAGCTTCGTACGCCACATTTCCGCCCGCGAGGGTACGGCGCTGGGCTCTTCCCTCGGCCTGATTGATTGACGGTCATTCAGACGGTCTCCGTCATCGCTTTGGTGCCCCGTTTCGCCGTGTTTTTCCCCCTCCCCGACTGCGTTACACACAATGGCTCCCGTTGCTCATGCGGGCGCGGCGGCAGGTTAGGGAGAGACGGTTCGGCTCCCTTCCGACTCCCCTCTCTCGCCCGTGGGTTCCTACCAATCAGGCTGCCCTCGCTGAGGTCGGGGGTCGTCATACTGCTGCGGGGACATATTTTTTGTGTGAACAATTTGAGTTTATATTTGTAATCGTTTCTCAAGACTTAACAGTTAATTTCTTAATAAAAATAACATTTCAAATTTCAAATTCTTTTGTCATACAAGTCAATTTTTTATTACTCGATTACCAATATAATCGTTAGTGACAGCCCTAATTGTGTTATCAAGCCTTATTTTGTCAGTGTTGAAAATGTATGACTTTTGAAAACCATTTGTTACTGTGCCTATTATAAACCATTTATGTTTATTAGTCAACGTCTGACTAATCTGTAATTTTTTTAATGCACTCCGTTTTAGGTTACATATTGAAGTTAGTTTATTTAATTATTAACATTAATGATTAACTTTCCTGATTGTTTATGCAGAGAATTTTGGAATGAACACTAATGCTTACTATTTCCTGTCTGCTGTTTTCTTTTCTAGAGATATAAGGAACAACATCATCAACCGCATTGAACCAGGAGCCTTTCTTGGACTTACTGCTCTTAAGAGACTGTAAGTAATTTAAAATCATTGTCTCTTGTTTGTTGTCACTAGTGATTTGCTGTATTCCCATGACTTAATCCCTTCATGAGGCTGTGAAAATTAGACACAAGTCTGCCTGTTTACTCCTGCATGATTTGAGCCCGTCAGCTTTCATACATGACCATCAGTGCGTGCGTTTTTGCGTGTGTGTTTGCGTGCGTGATAAGAGGGTTTTTTGACCGAGTTGAGTGTATGTGTGGTGAGACTGTGAAAGTACACATACAGCTTGAGTTTGTGTGCAAAGAGAGACCGTTAGCATGTCGCATTTCTTGCCAGTATAAAGTACTTCTTGGCTACCTGAATGGAGAAATATGCGGCTACTCCAAAAGAACATCCTAAGATTCAAGAGAAAGTAAGCGTGCAATGAATCCCCCCATTTAAGCCCCACATTTCTATTCGCATTCAAGTTACTGGTGTCAAAACTGTTGTTTCAGTTTAATTTGAAATGTTGTAAAGAATTTAGACAAGGTAGATGACAAACAAATTCATAGAAATATTGCAGAAACCATTTTCTAGTGAGCAAGTTCTCATATTACTAATATTTACGGTAAATCAGTGCCTGACCGTGAAGAACAACAAAAGGACCCAACTTGAAAGCATGCATTTTCTCGTCGTTTTTGGATTTTGGAAATAGGTGATAATGTCAATTCACACAGAGAACATGAAAAGCACACTAGTTGGTTAAATTTGGTCAGTAGAGGGGTCTGTCAACAAAGGAGTCCCTGTGTTCAAACCCTCCTCAGTCTAAGCTTTAATTTCTCCCATCTGCTGTTTTGCCTCAAAATGGCTAATTACATTTCCCCTGTTACATTTCGAGACAAGGCATTGGCCTCAGGACAGAAAGACAGGGGGTTTAGAAGAGCAATATGAAGGAGAGAGATGAAAAGATTAAAGAGATGAAGGAAGGTTGAGACAGGAATGGAGAAGGAAGATGAAACGATAATGAAAGGAATGAATCAGGAGAAAGGGGGCTTGAAAGACGTTGTAGGTGATGAGAAGGGGCCAGTAGAGGTAGTACGGCAACTGTGAATTAGGCAATTGAAAAAGAACAATTGTAGAAATGGCCTGGGCCTCTCCTGCTGCAAGGACGGTTTCTTATCATAAGTAACTGTACATTCTAATCCTTTGGTTAAGGCCAGTCACATGGTTTTCAATGATGTACATATTAATAGTTGTCTTAGCTGAAGCAGATTTGATGATTTATGGTTGTCTATTCACTGAGCACCTTTTTCTTGTATCAGCAGCCCCTGCACCTCTGCTCTCGTTGTAATGTGCTTTCTCAGCTACAACACACCACTGAGTTCTTCTCGGAGTGGAATTTCCTTGCCATTAATTTCCCAGCTCTTCCCTAAACCCCACAACAGTAAAAGGCAGCTACTGTTCCCCCAGTCAACAGGCAGACGTCAGCTGAACAAGAACCTAACATGTGATTCTGGCAGTTTCTTTTGAGTTAGAGCCGCTGTCTGCAGGGCGTAGTAAATCCATTCTGACGCCAACATGTCATGTTAGCTAGAGGAGCTCAACACCAAGCCTCATCCCATTCGACATGTTGGGGTTTTCACAGCTATGTGAAAGACTGCTTTGAGTTAAACATGTAACATGTTCTGTCCACCTCCTTCCCTTAGAGCTGGGATCAGATTTCCTAACCGCTTAAATAATCCAAAGAGTTTTCCATATACCCTGAAACTGGCCTGAAATCTTTATTCAGCAGCTCCTACAGTGCAGTACTGGAAACGGTGTCCTGAAGCAGCACTGACTTGCCTTTCGGTGCTCTGAGTCGGGGTCAACTTTCTCGACGGAAGTAATAAATCACAAACCTGACCTAAAATCTCTATAGTTTTCTGTGGTGACTCGTGCAAGATGAAGCATTTCTCCATGTTTGAGTCAATTTGTCATGTCAGACCTGTGTTACTACAGATCTTCAAGGGTGTAAAAGGTACAGAAAAATGATACTCAAGTGAAAATAGGGGTATTTGTGTCAGAATCTTACTAAATTAGTTGTGGAAATAACCAGTCAAAACTATACTTGAGTGCAAGTTTAAAAGCGGCCACACTTAAACGTACTCAAGTATATAAATGTAAATGATTTTGAGTGAAATTGGAAGTCAGGACTTCTTTCTTTTTTTCTTTCTTTTTTTTCCCTCCCAACATTGTGTCGCTTGCAAATTTGTAATAATTCGCATTACTCAATTTGTATGAAAAGTTACGAAGGTTAGGGGTGGGGTTAGCGCTCGTACCTTTTCATATTTGGTATAGGTTTAGGTTATAAACGTAAGTGTATTGTTACACCCCTAGTTTCTGCTGCTCGTTTTCTGGTCTTTTAGTGAAATTTCCTTAACCTTTGCTAAAAAAATAATAATAATAATTGGAACAAACCATGAAATCTTGACAGCTATAATTACACAGCCCACAGAAGTCTCCCTTTTGATGTAAAGAAGCCCAAGGCAAAATCAGTCTTTGCCAATTTGTGCTGCCAGCTTTCCTTCCATCTGATGACCAGTTTTACTGATTCCTTTGAAACGTGTTGACTTGGAATAAGACATGCAGGATTGGTCCCTGCAGTGTCTAAAATGTCTGGCAAGAGCAGACCAGTCATAGCCACGAGTAACACAACTGACACGATTAATTGCATGTTGGACTTTTGATATGTCAAAGCCAAAGATGGGTTTAGTGAGAAATGCTGCACGGCTATTATGCATCGGTCTTCCACAATGGCTCTGTTTTAGGGCTGGCCCGAATAGCATTTTACAGGCTTCGAATATTCGTTGGAGTTTCCAAACTTCCATACTCATTCTCAAAACCACCCTTAAAAACAATAATATTTACGCTTTATAATTAACCATAATTTAAGTGTTAGTTACTGCTGTTCAAAATATATCCAGTAGGTTTTTACTCTCACGTGGAGCATTGTGGAGCATTCATTTCCGTGTTTTCATTCACGAGTTTAGTAGCCTAAATATAGCGTGCAAATATCTGCAGGCCTACTGATATGTTATGGTATGATGCGTTATATGTGGTGGCTGCAAAAACGGGCGTAACTTTGTTTTGAAAAGTGCTGGGGACAGGAATGATGACGAGGCACTAGTTTAGGCTACCATTTTTGAGGCTTAAAAAAGACGAAGCTTCCGAATACTAAAAAGGGAATCGAATACCAACGTAATGAACAAATACTCGAGTATTCGAATTATTCGGGCCAGCCCTACTCTGTTTTGTAAGACTTCAACATCAGTAGTATTTGTAAATGCCTCTACTTTGTGCTGGTTTATTACGTTGTGTTAATACATCTTTGTAATTCATCTTTTTTGTTCCCCTCTCTTTAGAGATTTGTCCAATAATCGTATTGGCTGCCTCAATGTGGATATATTCAAAGGCCTCACAAATCTGGTCAAACTGTAAGTAAATCCACTTAATACTTATTTATCAGCATCATGTTGGCATCCAGCAGGTTTTCTGAAGTTGTGTTTGTATTTTTGATAGGCTATATATTTTAATAGCTCTGTTCAGGGCTTACTAACAAGGATATTAGTAATGTTTTCGGCATTTGGCTAGGAATTGAGAACTTAATTGTCTTTCACTGGGTTCTAAATTGAGGAACAGATGTTGTAAGATTAGCATGTTAGCTTTTGCCTCCCTCGAGTATCGCAACAGCAGTGCATACACCTGTGTCCTCTCTACCTTGTGAAGGTGATGCTGAAGCTATTTAGGTGAAAATAAAGCTGTCATCTTGATTAAAATTCTCAGATGACAATAGATTAAGCTGTTGAGTAAATGCCTGTGGAAATAAATAGCAGTAGTTATGAGGGCTCTAAAACAAGTCAGGCCTAGAATATTCTGAAGAATGTAAATTTAGACAGTTAACGACTTAGTGTTACTACTATGAGTGCTAAGCCATAACAACGGACAGAGCACCGTGCAGTAGATAATTTGAATTTGTTTTGGACTGGATAGCCATCAACCCACGCAGTGATGATGTATAAACAGTATTAACACGAGGGCCACTTCAGATGCTAAATTTAGCCCATCCTGATTCTCATATGCAATGTAGCAATACAGCTGTGGTGTTGTTTCAGCAACCTTTCGGGGAACATGTTTGCATCGTTGTCTCAAGGGACGTTCGACAGCCTCGTCTCTCTGAAAACGCTGTAAGTAAACTGAATATATACCAGTATATCAATATGGACACATTTCAATGCTAATGTTCACACCCTGGGTGATTTCTCCCCAGACATTATGTAACACACCTCATTCTGTTTTATATTGACCCCTGTCCATTGCAACCCAAAAAGACTTGTACAAGCATCTCGGTACACATTCGGCTTATGGATTGGATAAAGTCACGGAAATAAGCAGTCATTACTTAAAAATAAATAAATAAATACTATTGAGGGGAAAAATAACTTTTGAAAATAAAGCACTTGAGGAAAAAGATAATAGTTATTGTCATAGTTTGTTGCCCACACTCCACTGATTTAACACTGTGCGTGTGTGCATGTGTGTGTGTGTTAGGGAGTTCCAGAGCCCTTATCTACTGTGTGACTGTAACCTGCAATGGCTGGTGCGCTGGATCAAAGAGAAGGGTATAGCAGTGAGGGACACGCGCTGCTCCTACCCTCGCTCACTACAGGGCCAGCTTGTAACCTCCCTCAAACCAGAAATGCTCACCTGTGGTAAGAAGAAACACACACCAGCAACACAGAGCTTAACACTTAAGCGTTCTTACTTAATGTATGCCACATGCCTCTTTCTAATTGTGTGTGTATATATATAGTACAACAGTGCATTATGGGGCAATACTGAATGCAAAAAGTAAAGTAGGAGGTGTGTTCTTTGTCCTGAATACAGGAAGCGATGTTCAAAAACTAATTTCCAGTTTGCTAAATGCACAGTAGAAGAGAAAATAATTTTTCAGATGTCCCTAATTGCTGTGTCCACAAAGGATCAACTACAAGAACCAGCTGAGCGTCTTAAAGTTTGAATAAGGCCAGTGATGTCAAAGAGCCAAAGCTGCTATAAAATGCCAATGTTGGCCAGTTGCATTAAAATTTGTAATTTTTAGAGCTCTCTGTTGCCCACGAGGCAAATTGAAAACATTGACGAGCCTTTCCCCAACCAACCTCACCCCTACGTGTGCCTTGAGAGTTGCCTTTTAACAAAAAAGAGGCAACTGTTCTGACTTGGGGCGTTAAATGAAGAAACTAGCTAGATCCATTGCGTAGCAATATCACAAATCAGTTTTGAAATATGATCATCACATGTCTAGAAACACTTGAAACATTACAAACTGCACCTTTATTGGTTATTGAATTCACCGGACAGGGAAAAAAGCAGCTTGTAGGTTTAGGAAACAAGGCAGCATTAGCAGCTGCCATTGAGAGTAGTGGAAATGACAAACTGGACAAGTATTTTTTCATTTCATTTCTTACTTGGCATTTCTGCATTTTTATTAAAACATTCCATGCATTAAATGCAAGTATTATTATTATTACTTGGTGTAATAAATAGAAATGATGCATTACCTGGATATCTGAGCCAGTTAGTGGAATATTTGAACACACACTGCAGTGCGTATTGAGCACTTGGCCCTTACACTCACAGTGCAGACTGCTCAAATAGATAAAGGGATAAAAGCATTTTTTTTTGGGGGGGGGGGTTTGGCTGCTTTTCCAGATACCCATTAAAGCCAATCCCAGTGCTCAGGTTGGTTAACCTTAATGTGTCTGGAGAAACTGCTCCATGTTGTTTGACGGTGCCTCATAAGTTATAGGTAACAGACACTCTCACTTGGATGACAAAGAAAAGCAAAGCAAAATGATTTTAGTTTTTGTTGCTATTACCAAAAGAGGAGAAACTCAATAGGCCTAGCGTGAACAAAGAAAGGCAAAGGTACAGATTTAAAAATGGGTACTTTTCTACTTGACAGCAGGTGGACCCAGTTCCCTCACTCTTACCTTCTGTTTCTCCAGATGCACCCCTGGAGCTCCCCTCTTTCCAGATGACTCCTTCCCAGCATCAGATAGTTTTCCAGGGAGACAGTCTGCCCTTCCAGTGCATGGCCTCTTTTGTGGACGAGGACATGCAGGTGCTCTGGTACCAGGATGGAAGGATGGTGGAGCCTGATGCCACCCAGGGCATCTACATAGAGAAGAGCATGGTGCAGAACTGCTCCCTTATTGCCAGGTAATGCAGCATAGAGGAGATCTACGGTAATTAGGCAGCGTTGGCGAAAACAAAAAGGGGATACAGAGGCCAAACATTATGTCCATTGATTTACAGTAATCATACAAGTCTGCATACAAGTATATCAATACCAAGGCATTTGCCCACTTGTGTGAGGTGATATGCTTGATTAGGCGAAACTACAGCTTTCAAGGCTAGGTTGCTGATCTCAATCTCTTCCTGTTTGTTATTTAAGAACAATCCCTTCTTTTCTCCTCTCCTTTCACAGTGCTCTGACCATCTCCAACATCCAGCCAGGCTTCACAGGAGACTGGGAGTGTCGAGTGCGCACTAGCCGGGGCAACAACACCCGCACGGTGCACATTGTTGTTTTAGAGAGCTCCGCCAAATACTGCGCTCCTGAAAGGGTGTCTAACAACAAGGGCGATTACAGGCGAGTTTGGCAAATCTTTCCAGGCTCAGAAGCACTGCTGCAAACATGTCGTTTTGAGACACAAGCAGTGTTGGGTAGTGGTTAAAATGTTATAAAAGTTTTGATGAAGGTAGAAGTCTGGTCCATCTTCAAAATTGTAGCTCATCGTTGCCCTCTGGTGGTTGGAAAAGCAGCCTTTCAGTACATAGAGAGAAACAGCATTAGCTGGGATCTGTTGTGGAAGTAGGAGAAACTAGCCTGCAGCAATTTGCCATGGGGACTTTATGCAGCAGATTTTATGTTAATCACTTTTAATGCTGAACCTCCATGACTTATCTGCGCAGATGGCCTCGCACACTGGCAGGCATCATGGCATACCTGCCCTGTGCGCGCCAGGTGACAGGTGCAGGAATCTACTCGGGCAGCTCAGCTGAGGACCGGCGTGCCAGGAGGCGATGTGACCGCAGCGGGCACTGGGCTGAGGAGGACTACTCCCGCTGCGAGTACATGAAGGACACCACCCGCGTGCTTCACATCATCAACCAGGTGCAATAGAATAGAATAGAATGCCTTTTTATTGTCACATATACATATACAAGTACAGTACAGTGAAACTCATTCTTCGCATATCCCAGCATGTTGGTAAGCTGGGGTCAGAGTGCAGGGTCAGCCATGATACGGCTTTGCTCAAGGGCCCAACAGTGGCAGCTTGGCGGTGCTGAGGCTTGAACCCACGACCTTCTGATCAGTAGCCCAGTGCATGCATTATCTTTTGCAAGACTGGCACATAAGACACCCATGTCACCCATGTAGTTTTAATATATCAGTTTCCTTTATGCGACACATCTCATCACTCGTCATTAATAATGGATAACTATTATGGTTTTAGATTAAACCCTCTGTCCTTTGTATTGGGCAATAACATTCCTGGTTTTTGCTGATTTCCGTCTTGCCTGTGTGAATAGATGGCTCTGAACCTGACTAACGCCGTGCATACAGCACAGCAGCTTCTGGCTTACACTGTCGAAGCCCCCAACTTCTCAGACAAGGTGGACGTGATCTTTGTGGCTGAGATGATTGAGAAGATTGGGATATTTGCTGAGAAGTATAAAGAGGTGGGTCATCCAACAGAAAATTTAGCCATGTACAAACAAGAATGAACCTCATTATAGTTATCGTGCATCATATTGATATTTTGAATCTGTAAATTATTTCTAATAATTACTTAATTTAGTTCAATCATGATTGTTAGTCCCAGATGGAAGTCAACCTTGAAATGAATCTCCTTAAAGAGATGTCTTGTTTGTTGCCTTTATGGAAGGAGCTAACCTTAAATAAATTCTAAACCCTAGAAATGTAATCATTTAATCAAGTTCAGCTTAAAATGAGCAGTTTCTGTTAATACCACTGTTCTTCACCGCTGTTCGCTCTCCTACGTTCTTCCTTACTAGAGAACAAAGCGTGCTTTCTGTGAATCAGTTCATGGATAAAGTGGCATGAAGGGAAGAGATAAGATCAGAATGGAGGGATTTACCCAAAAAGCCCCAGTGGAACGTGGGATTACTAGGTTTCACTGTCTTGAGTGGAAATGTTACCATGTAACACCTGCACATAGCTTTTCGATTAAAGTTATAATAAACGTCCTATTTAATATCGTAGCCTCCTTAACTTTGTTCACAATGCAGAGCAATGTTACAGTGTTTTCCCCACAGCATTCTGGACTAATACGGTAATGTCTCATGACCTTGTGCTATACATTTTTCCTGATTACAGTTCGTCCTTGCAGTGAGTCACTTGTTTTGCTGTTGTATAATGTGTTGGTGTGGGAGTAGAGGATAAGACTGTTTATCTTTTATGGGTACAATGCTGGACATTATACCTATTTTATATTCTATAAATTTGTGTACATGGGAAATACTACTGGGTAATGTATTGTTCTCATGGGGGCGTGTGTTTTGTGTTAGTTAGGGGACGTGATGGTGGACATCTCCAGTAATCTGATGCTGACTGATGAGCGAGTGTTGTGGATGGCGCAGAAGGAGGCGCGAGCATGCTCACGTATCGTCGAGAGTCTTCAGAGGATTGCAGTTCTTCGACTGGCTAGTGGATCTTACTACACTGTAAATACCATACAAGATTCACTTTACACTTCTTACTTTGTGCGTTTCGATGAAGTCCGCTTACTGCATTTCCTACAGACACAGCAGGCAACATGTAGTTTTGTTTCAGTGTGTTATTGTTCTAGTATTTGGTCTGTGTGTTTTTATTGATTTACATTTTCCTCAACAGAACTCCCACAACATTGCTGTGGAGGCACACGTGATCAAGGCCAGCAACTTTAATGGCATGACCTGTACGTTGTTCCAGAAGGTGGTGCCAGAGCGCACTATGATTCCTCACCTGGGAAATTTAAACACTGACATTAACCTGGACCGGCAGCTCAGCTTTAAATGCAACGTCACCAGCAATCTCTCTGCCTTGGCCCTAAAGGTGTGCTGCTTATCTTTTTTGTTAGGTTTACACAGACAAATATAGCTTTCTACTGTGATTTGTAGCGCTTGAGCCACTAAGATGTTTATATTATTTAATATTCTTATATTCTATCAGTGAATGTGTTACTGTCCAGAAAAGGAGAAACGGCAATAGGAATGATGTGTATAGTTGAACATTTTAATTGAATATTCTAAGACCCGTACACATTTATTTTCTGTAGTTCATAGAATTAAATTTGAGGTTAATTTTAGTATATAAATATATATAAACAGTATGCTCCTCTTCCCCTGTGCAGAACACTATAGTGGAGGCGTCGTTGCAGCTGCCTCCCTCTCTCTTCTCCTCTCTGAGCTCTGGTCAGGCCGATGATGGCATCTATAAGCTCCAGTTGCTGGCTTTCCGGAATGGCAAGCTCTTTCCTCCAACAGGCAACTCTACCAAGAGGAGAAGCGTTGTAACTCCTGTCATCCTCACCAAAATCGGTAAACTGCATCACCTCACAACAGAGCGCCTTCCTCAGCACAAATGCTTTTTGTTGTTGAGAACATGGCGTATTTTTATACTCTGTATTCATGCCTGAGAGGTCTAAGAGGACTGTCATTCATAGAAAATGCGTACGGGACAAAGACGAGATGCGTCTTTTTGCATCTGAAGACTGTTCATTTTATAGGAGAAAAATAACATGTGGGGGAAAAAGGAATTTCTTGCGGCCTGCCTTACAATTCTAACATCAAATTCCAGTCACATGGAGACGAACTTATGTGAATGTCCTCCTGTGTCTCGCTTTCAGAGGGCATCTCTCTGCAAGCCCTGCGCAGTCGGGTGAACGTGTCTCTGCGGCGCTTTGTGCAGGGTTCTGACCCCGTGGCTGCACGCTGGGATTTTACTGCCCAGGAGGGTCAGGGCAGCTGGCAGTCAGACAACTGCACCATCCTCCAACATGAAGCCAACTTCACCACGCTCTCTTGTGACTCACTCAGTAACTACGCCCTTCTGATGGTGAATACTAACTCCGCTGAAATTCTCTTTCAAAACACATTGTTGTCTATTGTTTAACGTAATGAGGTTGTCTTTTCAGTAGGAGATTAATTTGCACAGGTCTGTATTGACTTTTTGTCCTGCGTCTCCTTGAAAGTGTTTGCCCTTTGAGTTGGTGAGCCAGGAGCTTCAAGCTAAAAAGTCCTTGTGTGATTTGTCTATGATTGTTCCTGTACCAAACTTACTTTCTAGGTAGATGTTGGCTGGGTTGAAGAAAAAAAACAATACAATTAGATATGTGTTTGCGTTAATTGATGATATGATGCTTGTCTTCAACAGGATCTGAGTAGGACAGAGTCTATCACGCACAGCTTTAAGCCTCTCCACCCAGTCACCTACGTAACAGCCATTATACTTGGTCTCTGTCTGTTGTCCATCATCGTCAGCTACATTTACCATCACAAGTAAGAATCGTGGAATCACCTCCATCCATATGGCAAAGGAAAGGAGATAGCAGTTAGCATTGCAGTTTTCAAATCAAAGTACTGAAATGGTGTGGATTGATACCAAAGTACTGAAATAGTTTGGATTGATTCCAAAGTACTGAAATGGTTTGGATTTATATCAAAATACTGAAATGGTTTGATTTGATATCAAAGTACTGAAATGGTTTGGATTGATATCAAAGTACTGAAATAGTTTGGATTGATATCAAAGTACTGAAATAGTTTGGATTGATAAGTGAACTTCCTTCAGTTTTGTGTCTTTTATGTTCTAATTCTCCTGAGTGAACTCCTCAACAATAACAACGTTTTTATTGAGCCATGACGGTGCTAGAGCATTGAAAATGCTGAAATGTTTAGGCAAGTACAGAACAGGGACTGTGAAATACTAGACAAATAGTAATAGGACTAAGAGATTGGACTTGGAAAATGAATCACTACCTGTCTGTTAATCATCGTTGTTACATGCCAGCTGGTAGAATCACCTGAAATTACAAACAGGTCTTGTTCAGTGAGTTGAACTGTATCTGCCTAATAGGTGACATCTATTCCATCTATTATTTTGTGTGTCCACAGGTCTGTGTGTATTAGCAAGAAGTGCTGGCACATGCTGGTTAACCTGTGTCTGCATATCCTTCTCACCTGTGCTGCATTCACTGGGGGCATCAACCAGACTCGCTATGCCAGTGTGTGCCAAGCGGTATGAGCTAAATATATATTATATAATTTCTTTAAATCAGCCCCTCTATTACAGCCTTTTATAAATCCAGCGAGAGATAATTAGCTTTATTTGTTGATAAACACACATCTGATTCAAATCCTCAACTAATGAAGAGCCTCTTTATAAGGCAAATTTATAAGGGTGTTTTAGAGCACAGAAAACAACTGCGCAAGAGGAACCATGGGTTGGAGCCATGTTTGGTGCTCCACTTCTTAATAGTGTAGATATTCATACATTTGTGATGCTTGTTTGTAATTCTGTGCGTGTGTCTGTGTGTGTCAGATGGGCATAGTGCTGCACTACTCCACGTTAGCTACAGCCTTGTGGTCAGGCGTCACGGCTCGTAACATCTACAAGCAGATCACACGCAAGACCAAGCAATATGAAGAGCTGGACGAGCCGCCTCCCCCACCCAGACCCATGCTGAGGTAAACACCCACACATTTCCCATGAAAGAGGAAGTGCTTGGATATTACATAAAATTATAATCCTTGTTAATATCAATATCATTTGATAATATCAAGGATCTAGAAATATTAAATGTTACTAAATTATGTATTTTAAGTTATGTTCCTGCTCAGAAATAGTTACTGGTAGCCAATTAAGCAAGGCTCTTTTTTGTTTAAACTGTCATGAAAAGCTATTTGCCTTACTTTCTGCTTTGCTCTCTAGGTTCTACTTGATAGGTGGAGGCATTCCCATAATTGTTTGTGGCATAACTGCAGCTGCTAACATTAAAAACTATGGTGGTCGGCCCGGGGCACCTTAGTAAGTATGCGATTTCATAGCACCGTCTCCATCGTTATAGGAAAGTGGCTGGGAGTTTACCCTGACTCTGATAAGAGACTCTTATGTGTAGATGTGGAAAAATAGTAAAGATGATACGAGATGATTTCTATTGTGTTAAACTGGCTGAACTGCTTACATGCCTGTTTCAAATAGGTGGAAATGTATAGTACAATAGAAATAATAGTGTCTAGTATACTTGCAAAGATCTGTCATATTGATTCCATGTCTGCATTTTGATATGGTATCCCTTCAGAATGACAGCCTTCATTTGTGTACAAGTGGATGTACATGCCCAAGTGCGACGCTCGCAAATGTACAGTCCTCTGTGCCCATTTCAGGGAACAGACTGCAAAGTTTCTTTTCAGTTGACAAAACTGTCATATTCATAGTTCTGTACACGTGCAAGTTTTTTTGGGGGGGGGTTTATGGCATATACTTCCCACACGCTGCAAAGTGAATAATAAATACTCTTCGGAGGCAAAATCCTGAGGCACTGTGAAGTTATGTGAGCCTAATTATGATGATCTATTTTAAGGCAAGGCCTAGCCACCCTGTGTCTGCCAGTTTCCCAGCCTCTCTCTCCCTCACTACTCACTAGTGGCAGCTGTTTGGGTTGTGTAACGGAAGAGTAATTTGTAAATCTGTACCATCTGAACTCTATTAAACTTGTGCTACTGAAACAATGTGATAAGTGCATGGATAAGGAACATGGAACAGACGTCTGCATAATTAGAAAGGAAAAATGAAACAGAAATATTTCACCGTATGCCTAACCGTACATTGATAATATACAGCTCCATCTTTGCCTAATCTACATATTTCTCTACTCTTGAATAGCTTTAAATGAAAGTAAATGCTCAGGACTAGGATCTGTCACTATACATTAACTTGGTGTGTACTTTATTAAGTCAAATCATGTGTTGTTTCTTCAGCTGTTGGATGGCGTGGGAGCCTAGTCTGGGTGCATTCTATGGTCCGGTGGCCTTCATCATCTTTGTGGACTGCATGTACTTCCTGAGTATCCTCCTTCAGGTGCGACGCCACCCAGAGAGACGCTTTGAGCTTAAAGAGCAGCCGGAGGAGCAGCAGCGCCTCTCTGTGGCCGAGATCTCTGGCGTTCCCTCTGCCCACGGAGAGTCATCCGGGCCAACATCTCTGTCAGCACTGGAGAATGAACACACGTTCGTAGCGCAGCTGGTCGGCGTGGCTGGAGCTTTGGCACTCTACGCACTGCTGTGGCTATTTGGTGCCCTGGCTGTTTCTCAGGAGCACCCGTTGGATTTGGCCTTCTCATGCCTGTTTGGTGTGGCTGCTTTGGCTCTGGGGGCCTTCCTTGTTGGCCATCACTGTGTTACACGGCAAGACATGCGCCGCCACTGGGCACAGGCCTGCTGCCTTGGGCACCAGAGGTACGCCATGCAGGTTGATGCCCTTCTGGCACCAATGCCAGGGGCCTCTGGGGATGGGTCAACCAATACAGAAAACGGTGAGGCAGGGCGGTGTCATGCCAGTGGAACTGAATCATCCTGTACCAATAAGAGTGCACAGAGTGTGCTCAACTCGACGCAAGGCTGCAAGCTGACCAATCTGCAAGTAGAAGCAGCTCAGTGCAAAGCAATTCCTGCACCAGCTAATGGTGCTGCCCTATTAGACAACAGTTTAACGGAGCACTCGATGGATAACGAGATTAAGATGCACGTTGCTCCGGTTGAGGTCCAGTATCGTCCCAGTATTAGCAGCAATGGCCCCCCTGGAATGGGTAGTGCTAACGGCAACATCAACGGGCACCCGGGACGGCACCACAAGAACCGGGCGCGAGCGCACCGCGCCAGCCGGCTCACCGTTTTACGGGAGTACGCATACGACGTGCCAACCAGCGTGGAGGGAAGCGAGCATAGCACCCCCCAAAGACGCCACCACCATGAGAGCCTACACGCCCGCAACAGTCGCCGTGCTGCGTACCTGGCCTACCGCGAGCGTCAGCAGAGCCAGCTCCAGCAGGACAGCAGCGACGCTAGTGCCAGCTTGCCCCGTCGCACCCGCCACTTCGACAGGGGTGCCAACAAAGGCGCAAGCACCAGCCTTGGCAACGGCCTCGGGAACAGCCGTCTCAGAAACAGTCTGGGAAATGGCCTTAGCAGTGGGGCCATAAACAGCCAAAGCAACGGGGTTAGTAATGGATGTGTAGTAGGGGAGGGAGTCGAGACTGAAGTATCAAGCTTAGTTAAAGACTGCGCAAAGCAGCCCCTCCCTGTCGAACTGGAAGTACAGCCCAAGTCCTATGGGCTGAACCTAGCATCAGAGAACGGACTCGCTAAAAGCTCAGAAAGGCAACAGAATTTGTCACCTCTTAATACAGACAGCGCAGCTACAATTAAGACTGGTTTGTGGAAACATGAAACTACGGTGTAGCAAAAGAGACTGCTTATTACACTTTTTCTGTTTAACTGTGAACCTTATTTTATTTTTTTTATTATTATTATTTTTTAGACCGTATATTTTAAGTGTTTGAAAAAAAAAAAAGAATTTATAGTTGTTTGTATTCAAATTTGGAAGAAAAGTAAAGAAAAGTGTTAGTATACCACTTGCCAATTGTTATAAATGATCTACAAATTATCTATTTTTATATCATTTATTTCTTCACATGTGCACATGATTTTGTATAATAAAGTGCACAACATGCCAGCATCCTATGGGCATAGATGGGACTAGTCTTCTGTTCAAACCTGTTTTGCCATAATTAAGCAGATTGTTTCAAAATGCATTTGCGAAATTAAAAAGAAAAATGGCTCAATCGCTTGCGTGTCCTCCTGCGCCACATCAAACTAATAGCTAAAGATTCTTCACCAAATGTCTTTATCCAGACGCTAGTTTATGTAACTGAGGCACAATGCCACATGGTGTGTTTCTAGAAGGCCCTGTGCTCTAATTGAGATTGGGGTTTTGTCTCTGACTGCTTTTCTGCAAAGTGGAGGTGCCAAGGCTGCAGTGTTTAGAATATTCTGGCCCGCTGCCTCCTGTATCAGTGCCCACTCTGTAAATGACGGTTGAAAGCACCACTGCCTCTCCTCTCTTTCTCCAGTTTGCTACAAGTCTGATATTTGTGGAAGCAATGTTTAATGGAAGCAAGTTTGGGGTTTATTCCGCTTAGTTTCAGAGATTTGGTAATTTATAGAGAAAAGCCATAATATATATGTTTTAAACAGCTAAAAAGTGTAACAATAGAGAGGATAATATCGTATTATGAATTTGCATAGATTTGCCACAGTGTTAGTGAGTCCATCTGCATTTTGCTAAAAAAATAAAATAAAATGAATGTCAGCAGAAACACAGCCTTACAATATTTATGCAGTACACTGCTCAGCTGGACACTTGGCTTTATTTTTTTTGTTCACTACGTGTACATGCCAGCAGCTGGTTCTCACAAGCTGCTCAATGCTCTTTGTTTGCGAAACACCTCTGTAAGTTACCTTAAAACTTTTAATCCATTTGATTTGAATGATGGGCGAACCCTTTCTTCTCCTCTTGTTTAACTCTTGCATGAAGGTTAAACAATTAATCTGGAAACTATTAAAAGGCAGGTTCTCCGTTACTGTCATTTGCCGCCAGCCAAGGAGGGCTCTGGCAATGAAAAGGAAACATGACGTTCTCAATTTTCACTTTGCTAACGATTAAAGATGCATTTCAATCAGACAAAGATGTATTGCCAGCTACCCATGAGTGAAAAAACTGAATAAGGGTTTGACTTGTGTATGGAAGATTTATGACTTGACTGATCACGTAATCAAGCTATCCAGGACAAATGGAGAAAATCTTTCTCTTTAGCCCTGTATGTCCTTTATAATCTTTAGAACGATGTAAATATACAGGAGAGGCTGAGAACATTTTGTCTGGAATTTTTACATGAATGTATAAATGGCTAACTAAGGCAGGAAATCGCTTTGCAAAAATAACTTGTTCTTGATTGCAACAAATGTATAGTCGTTAGTCTCAGTATACAGTCTTAACACTGCTTTATGAAATCTTTTTTAGATGTTTAATACATGTTTACTCTCAGCATTAGCATGATGGTTTAAATAAGGCCAATGATTCCCTCCCCCAATGAGTTAGCGATTACTTTTTCCTCACGTGCAATGTGCTAATGTGTACGCTAAACACATTATGGGTGATGACAGAGGAGCAGTGACTGTTTCGCATGTTTCAGTGCTCAGCAAATGTGGCTGTAAGAGGCAGTGTTGTGAAGATGCGCCTCGAAAATGAAGAGTGATGTTTTTCATAAAGTCGTCCCATCTGTGCCTGGTAGAATTCGTTTCGTTAAACTTTAGAGAAGAACAAATATTTTGGGTACGGCAGCCTAATTAGGCATAACAACAGACTGCAAATGTAAATTTACATGCGCATTATGACTTTAAACTGCTCTACAACTGGGAAATCCTGACCATTCATCCCTGTGCCAGTGCAAGTGTAGTTTACTTATGGAACCCAATTTTATTGAGGTTTCAAGAAATTAACTTTGTGACAGGGTTGTTTTGTTTTATTTTAAGCTTTTAGTTGAGAGCTGTCTTTAAAAGAAAAGCAAGAAAGGTCTGTTCGAAGTACAAATAAATACAAAATCACAACAGACAAGCTTTGTTTGGGTGTGGCGCTGGTGTGATCCAGAAATAAATGAATGCTGTGTAATATTTAACCGTGACACATCATGGTTTGACCAGTTTGTTTTCATATACTGCAAGGCAGATCGCAACCGCAATGTGTAGCAATGTAATTACATTCTTTTTGATTTTGTCTATATTGTGCAGCCCTAGTTTCATAGATACTCATCTATGAAGGGTGTTTATTACAGCCTAGGGAACTGGCACACTCATTGGTAACTGAAGAAGACCATACATTTAACACAGCTTACATGCTTCATATAACTGCATAGTGTTTTTTTTTTGTTTTTTTTTTAAATTCCATACTTCCTCCACTCATTGGCTAGAGATTTACTGTGCAGCGAGAGAATGACGCAAACTGTCAAGGCAAATAAGACGTTTATAACGGTAGAAGTTTTGAACATGTCAATGAAATGTGCATATCACTTGCAGGAAAGGAGACTGCAGACAAACCCTTTAAAAAAAAAAAAAAAAAAAAAAGGAGCAAATGGAAATTGCTACAGAAAAAGGTTTGTTAAGTAGATTAGCCAGAATAACATGGGTGGAACTTAAACCCCATCATATCTCATATAATAGTCGTAGGAGGGTCCAGTTCAGGTTGATCAATGTACTTTGAAGGAACTGCATGGGGGGAAAAAAGTCAAAAGGAAGAAGGGGGAAACGTTTATTGTGGTTTTTAGCTGAACTTTAAGGTTAAGCCGTCAATTTTTGAATAAGGAATAAGTCAAGTCAGTTTTGTGGACATATTAACCCAGCTCATAGGTAGAGAACACCATTTGTGTTGAATAATTCCATTGTGCCATTAAGTATCATTAAACATATATCTAAAATGACTTACTTGATGGCGTAGCTTGCTTGTAGAAACTCACTATTGTCCACTTATTTGATGTCCTGAAAATCCTCAAGCTCACATGTGTGGCAACAGCCTGGAAATAGCATCAGAGGACAGAGGGGCATCTATATAGGTCTGAATGTGGCGACCCAGGCAGCAGAATCTGGGCAGGAATATGTGAGCTTCACAGATGGCTGTGGGCAGCAGTTGAATTGTTGATGCTTTGGCAGAAGTGTAGACAGAAATGAACACATGAAGGGCTGTGCACACTTTAACTGCCATATTTAAAGGCTGTAGTTTAACGTGTGTTTTTATGTCTCTTGGCAGCTTAGATAATGCACACATTTGCAGAAGTCTGCATTGTCTGAACCTCTACGCATATGCCTCATGATTAATTCATTACACTATGCCTTTTTGGTTATTAGTATGTTGCTTTTATCTGTAAGTTACAATGGATGAGGAGTTCCTCCTAAAAAAGAGTATGTTTGCATTTTCTATTTGGCAGCAATTGCATTCTGTGAGCCAAGGACAGCAGGAACACGCCATGTAGCTGATGACAAAAACAAATATATTTTCACCTCTCTGTGGAAACCACCTGTCTCGGAATGGGTATTACATTGCTGCTATTCAATGAGTCATTGAAGTTTTAATCGAGTCAGATAGATGACATGACAGACTAAACATAAATATTTTACAATGAATTGCTTTTACAATGCTAGCTTAAATGTTAGGAACTCGAAAGTATAACAAAAAAAATTTAAATAGCCAGACCACAAGCCCACAGATTTAATATTTAATTTAATATGTGAGCTCCGTGCCCATAATAAACTAGGAAATAAAATTCATATAAGAAAATACTTTTTTTTCTTTTCATGTTTAAGTCACAAAGTTGTTTTTGAACACATAGTACCAATATAGTTAAGTAAGGAAACTCGATTGTTATCACATTAGCTGGGTCAGCTTGATAATGGCAAGCATTAGTGCAGCCTTTTTACACTGTAGCACATTTTATGGTCATCACTCCAACATGCAGTACACGTTTGTGTTAATGGGTGGCTCTGTGCACTTGCAGTCGGAGTGTGGCCAACTGACAATCAAGTAAAAGTGTACTAAAGTTAAAAGGAGAACAGTCGGCCTTAAAATCAGTTCAAGTTTAAGTATTTAGTTATGGACCATTAAGAACTATTGTTTTGTGTTTTCAAAATGTCGGGTGAAATTACCAAAGTTGAATTTCTATCAGCATTTCATAACAAGACATACAATAATCAACTTGTTTTCAAACGTGTGAAAATCCTAAATAGACTTGTCTAATCTATTAGGACCCCATTATACATCACTTCAGATTAAAAATAGCTTTTGTGTGATTTTATCTCAGTTCATACATGGTTTGGACAAGGCACTCTAATGCGTAGATTGATACTCCATAGCTGTTATGAGAAACTTTAAAACGTTCAGCCTATAAACAATTTTTGGAAGAGGAACAGAAATGTCCCATCTGGCAGATGCAGAGTGCAGCATGTCTTTTTTTGTGCAGCTTCTTTCTATGCTAGTCTTTATTAATTAATTAATTTGACAGGGACAATACAGATAAACATTGTTACATGTTTGTAACGCATGTAATGTACATAGGGCTTCTAGCTA
Source organism: Olivaichthys viedmensis (assembly GCA_028565825.1). Taxonomy (NCBI): domain Eukaryota; kingdom Metazoa; phylum Chordata; class Actinopteri; order Siluriformes; family Diplomystidae; genus Olivaichthys; species Olivaichthys viedmensis. The sequence goes on along the minus strand of JAOUQW010000040.1, from coordinate 9,994,975 downwards.
TAGCTAATTTGCAGCCCCTGTTCCTGGTTAGGCTTTTTACAACAAAGATAATCATCTATAAAACATCATATACAATATAGTACATGCTATATATTGTACATCAGACAATAAATAATATAAAAAGCCGTGCCTCTTGAGAAAGAGGAATTATTATTGGCATCGTTTGCTTAAAGATGGATAATTAGAGTCAGCGTGGGAGATCTTTCGATGGTGCCACCGAGCCATTAAAGCGAAGAGCTGATTATTTATATTTGTTTAAAAATGCCATTAAGGCATGCTGGGCCACTGCTGAGGAATAACAATACTGTCAACATTAACAGTTTAGACAAGCATTTATGAAGACGCCATTTGCTGTAAGGACTAGACCTACCATACACTCTCAGTGTATATTAAGTAAAGAATTATGCCAGTAGGGCTGTACACGTTGTCACGACGTGGAACAGCACTCACGTGTCACAAACAGGGAAACCACGACAAGCGCTTTTCCGTGCACGTGCCGGCCGTCGCCATGCGACCGCTCACGCTATGTTGCGCGCTCAGCCGGGCGCCCGGGGGGGGGGCCCGGGCCCGTGGGGCCTACTACCCTGTCCGGGTGGCTGCGATGACGTCCTCCTTGTGCTCGGGGGGCAGAGGAATGTCGGTGCAATGACTTCCTCCACCTCACCCACTTGGGCGTTTGGGACCTCGTCCCCGCCCTTCTCGGCGTTGGGGGGCTCCTCCACGCCGTCGTTTTTGGCGTTTGGGTCCTCCTCCACGCCCCTCTCGGCGTTGGGGGGCTCCTCCACGCCGTCTTTGGCGTTTGGGCCCTCCTCCACGCCCCTCACTAGCCCCCTCAAAAAAAACTCCAGCGCTTTTTCCCCTCTCCACTCCTGGGAGGGGGGCGATTTGGGCTGGCGCGGTGCCCCATGAGGGGCGAGCTGCTGCGCTGCGGTCAGCTCCGCTATGCGGGCCGCCAGGCTGTCGATCCGGGATTGCCTCTTCCGGCTTTCCACGACGCGGAGCGGTTTGGTGCTTGCGGAGGCCAGCGCTACCATCGGGGTGATCTCCGCCATCCGCCAACCTTGATGTGACATTGTCAAATGGTCTTCGTAATTTTTGACCAAAATGATTTACGTTTGTTGGATTATGTGAAGCCTGTGATTAGTCGAACCACACACAAGTATTGGAACAACAGATTTGTCAAGACATAATTTGCTTTCCCACTGATTTTTTAGAAGAGTCATCTACATATTCTGCAATATCAATATTGAAAAGAAAGCTTTATTATACAGCCCTAACTCTAATGTAATTAGGAATAACAGCCACTTATATGCTCCTTAATGCTTACTGTTGTATTGAAAGAATGTTTGCTTAAAATGTAGAAGCACACATCCCATTTTACCAGGGGCATTGCCACCCTTGAATTAGGCCTTGCCACCCCAACGCTAAAATCAAATTACTGAGAGGTCTATTCTTCTATGCAAGTCATGCAGACTTAATGAATCATATCTAGCTCACGCTGATTTAAAATATTGTAATGATCATTGTAGTAGGTATTTTAACCAAATCCCTTTAGTACTAGGAACTATATAGCCTAAAACAGTACAATTATAGAAAATAGTTCCTGAAGGGTTCCCTGGGTTTCTAAAGAAACATCTTTTCTGAAAGGGAAACTCGCTGTTGTAGTGTCATACACAGAACTATTGAGGGTTTTGATGGACAAACTGAGGACACCTGAATGGTGCTAGATAAAAACCTAATTTGTCTAAGAATATAATGTCAAATCAGATCTTCTGCAAGTGCAACGTAATTTGTCTTATATTTTGTCTTTCCACCCCATGTCTAAAAACATGGACATCCCCCTGGCACTTTACATGCTGTTTCCTGAACTGAATCTTAAGGAGCTCCTCACAATGTGTGAGACGATTTTTGTGTTCTGTGTAGTAGAATATGTATTGGCATTGCAGTCCTCAAAACTGTTAATAAAATCATATTGTGCGTTTCCGTGTTCGGTGAATGTTCTTCACAAGTGGGTTTTTATCAAAGGCAAATGAGAACTTACCGAGAAAGAAGCCATAAAACTGCGGGAGCATGCTATGTGGTGACGATGAAACCTGAGCGCGCGAGACTGGACTTGATATGTAACCCCAAAAGGGTCACATTTCTCAGTAAAACCAGTGCGTTTTTACTTTGATTATGGATTATGATTATTGGAACTAGTTAAAAACGCAGTTAAAAGCGCTGTTTGGCTTTCCGCAGGTGCTTTTGACGTGCTTTTTCAGAAACATAAACAAAGATAGAAAAGCTTCAGTATATCCAGTCTGTTTTACCTCTAGGGCATAGAAATAACCTACTACATTACATGCATTTTACTTTAGACAGCTGAACCTGCTTGCATTTTAGCGACACGCCCCAAAAGCAGCCAACTGTTGAGTAGAAAGTATTAAGCTGATTTGGAAGTAAAGGGTCTACTGCAGCATTGGAGGGTTTGGGTTTGTAGTTTGTAATAGTCTGGAGTCCCTTCCAGACAGAGGAACAGTCGTTTGATGAGAACTGTTGTTCCAGTTTGTCTCTGTATCGAAGTTTGGCAGCGTTGACTCCTTGTTAAATGCATACTTGGCCCTTTTTTGTATGCATCTCTGTCACCACTCCTGTAGGGCTCTTCCTTTGCGATCTTCAGTTTTGCCAGGCAAGTGGAAAACCAGGGTTTATTGTTGTTGTATTTGTGGACAGTCCTTGTTGGGATGCATGTTTCCTCACAGAAGCTTATATAGGTAGTTACTGCATCGGCGTAGTCATCTATGTTATTGGTGGCAGATTTAAAAATGTCCCAACCAGTGGTATCTAGGCAGGACCTTAAATCCTCTACAGCGTCAGCTAACCGATTTTGCCTCTGGCTTGAAAGTTTTACATTTTTACCTGTACTGGGGGATGAGATGATTGAGTGGAGCACGGCTGGTCGCCTTGTATGCATCCTTGATGGTGCTGTAGCAGTGTTCTAGGGTCTTTCCATCTCTGTTTGGGCAGTCGATCAACTGTTCAGCACTCAGGTTGGTATGGTTCAAGTCTCCCAAAATGATGATTTGGGAGTCGGAGTATTCTTGTTCCAACTCTGTAATCTGGCCAGCCAGCTGTTGCAGTGAGCGGAGTCGCAGTGCAATCTGAATAGTGAAAATCCAGGCAGCTCCACCCCGGTGCCATTAACGGTTCCATTTGGCCATGTTTCAGTCAAGCAAAAAGCAGCAGAAAAGTCTTTTACCGTTCTTACAAGCAGCTGTAGTTCGTCCATCTCGTTGAAGAGTGAGCACACATTGGAGAGAAACAGCCCAGGAAGTTCCGGACAAAAGCCTCGTCTCCTGCGCGTTCTCCGCTTTGCTGTCGCTTTGTCTCGGGTGGAGGACCGATGTGCGCTTGACGATGCTTTCCGTAAAATGTCCTCCAGAACGCACGTTAAGTCCGGAGTAAAGCTTTGTGGAAGTGAGCCCCTAATGTGCAGGGGCTTGTTCCGGTCGAAAGCAATTCGAACTTTGTCGCAGTGCGTGAGTTCAACGACAAAAATAAACGAACACACGAGACACCAAAACACAGGGGCTGCCTCTTGGGGTGCCATCATTAGCAATAATCAGCAGCGGCGCTTTTTTAAAATTATTATTATTTTTTTTTTACTGCGTTGTCAAATACTACGGCGTAAATTACGGCGTGAAAACTGCCATAACGCCGTTTTTTTTTTTCCCTTCTCGCCATAAGAAAAGTAATACGCGCTCGTTTTATGGCGCTCCATAACGGGAGGCGCTAAATTGGCAGTGCGCGCGCGCGCGTCACTCCACATCAGCGCAGAACTTGGAGCACGCGGGAGCGCGCAACAGTGCGCAACAGTGCGTTAGCGGTGCAGCACTGGTCGTTAGTGAGTTTAATGTACCTCCAACACAGAAGCATCACTGCAAATATGGAGGCAAGGACACCGGACAGCAGCAGCTGTGCCCGTGTGAACACGGCGAATTCGGCGAGTGGTAGGACCGAAGGTGCATGAAAGTCTTTCCCATGGCTCGTGTGTTTATTGTGGGTTAAATATCGTCGCTGTCCAGTGAAAAGCATGTATCTCCACTTTTTGCACTTTTTATCATATATGGAATGTGGGGAAAAAAACCTCCATCTACCCCACAGCAGTTAACATCTAAATGAGCAATGAAAAGCTGACACATCACACCGTCAATTTCGGATTTATTGTGTATTATTAATGATATGAAAAAGTGTTTTTTCGTGTTCCTGAAAAACTGTAATTTTGGAGATGCATGTTTTTCATTGGACAGCGACGATATGCTTTATAGTTAAAAGATAAAATAAATAACTTCTAAATAAATAATTCCGCACCCACACTGTGACCCATGAGGCCTTAAGCGACATGGCTCTAACCGATATATAGAGGTGCTGCGTTAGTGTTGCAAGCAGTTGAGTGGAGTCTTACCGATAGTGGGGCCCAGACCGAACTGGCTCATCATAGAAAAGCCATAAAGCTAGAAAACAGTCACAAACAAAGCTATCATCAGTCACAGAAAAGTCCAACAACATATGCTTAAATATAACAACATTGCCCTCTATAGACCTGACTATGAGCGCGTTTAAATGTACAAAATAATCTAATAGCTACAAAAAAAAATTTGATTGTGGAAATAATTCGATCAACGTGTTTAAATGGACTTAAATAATGTATTAAAAGGGAAAACTCCAGGCCTATATGAGTCACTCAATAATTGTATTTCTATTAGTAGCGTTGATATAAATAGTGAAGCTATTGGGAGTGTTGCTCCAAAGTTTGTCATTTTCTAATATTGGGAAAGTTCAGTGGGTATTAACTTGCTTAAAGCATGGTCACTTACCAGTGTTTAAAAATTGGAGGCTTTGTATATGATGAAAATAGCAAAATAATCATTACTGTATTCATCACACGTTCTAGTACCTCTTCACTACACAGTTAAACAAGTATTAAATCAAAAACAGAAAACACACACAAAAGAAAAACTACTTGAACCTTTCTTTGCTGTACTAACCCTCTTACTAACTCCTAGACCTAGGATTTGAACTCACAACCTTCTGATCATTAGCTCAAATATAGCTTAGAGCCATGGCTCTAGAGGTGCATGACGTTCATCCAGTGAATCTGCGATTTTTATTAATGATAATTAACGAAAAATAATTATTGATGATAAATTATTTTTAATGATGTTACGGTGGAGGCCATTATAAACCACAAACATGAAAGCTGTTATCGTTGTTATGTAATTATTATATTTCTGGTGTAATTGACTGCTTAAATTAAATGAATTGGGTTTAATCAAAATGTTAATAACTAAAACAAGCATAAATAATGTCAATTTTAATCTAACCGCAATTTGAATAAAACTAGGAAAAGTGATGTTAATATGATACAAAACATTTCGAATCCCCATGTTTACACGGTGTGACTGGTTTGGATTCTGTGGGTGGCCCCAAGAAATACATTTGATGAAAGATATTTGCCAAAATCCCTTCCTCCAGGATACAGAATAGATACATACTGTCGGTGCAGCTAAGAGCAGCATCACGGCACATGTAGTGGCTCTCTTTCCCGTCTTATCTGAGGCCACGCCTGCCAGGATACCACCTACACACCCACACACACACCCACACAACATGCCATCAGCAACTTCCAAGTGATTGCCCCACCCCGGATATGACTTAAAAAAAGGACAAGTGGCTTGCATACCGACGATTCCTCCGACGTCAAACAGGGTGGAGAGATCTCCCGCTTTCTTTGCGTCAAGATGAGCTGTGACGCAGAAAAGAACAATAGAGTGAGTGTGTGCACGAATCGCTGACTCCTTCAGCACACCATGAATGACTGGTTACACATGTTTGCCTAGTTATACAATCAATCAAAAGAAGGGACTCCACATTCCCAGTCCTTTGTCTTGGAGGAACAACCCCCTCCCCACAAACACACTCTCACCTGCTTTAGTGATATAGAGAGGCAGCCAGAACAGGAACGTGTAGCTGACCAGCTTAGCAAACAGCAGACATAGAGAGAATTCCACCACACCCTGCACATACAGGAGTTCACACACTGAGGGTGAGTGGTTTATACCACACACACACACACACACACACAGACTTTCTCTCTCACACACAGGCTCACAAAAGCACAGGGATGGATGGAATTTGGGTAGAGCTAATTTTGTAATAGAAGGACGGATGAGTAGATGAGTGGATGGATGGATGATTAGATGGATGGATGGATGGAAGGATAGATGGGTGGGTGTATATATGGATGAGTGGATGGATGAGTAGATGGGTGTATAGATGGATGGATAGATGGGTGTATAGATGAATGGGTGTATCAATGGATGGATGGGTGGATGTATAGATGGATGGATGAGTGGATGGATGGGTGGGTGTATAGATGGATGGGTGGATCGATGGATGGATGGATGGGTGGGTGGATGAGTGGAAGTGAGTATAGATGGATGGATGGATGGATGGATGAGTGGGTGTATAGATGGATGAGTGGATGGATGGACGGATGGGTGGGTGTATAGATGGATGGTTGGATGGATGGGTGGGTGTATAGATGGATGGGTGGATCGATGGATGGATGGATGGATGGGTGAATGTATAG
>JAOUQW010000040.1:9967511-9988244 GCA_028565825.1 Olivaichthys viedmensis | reverse complement strand
TAACTCAGATAACCACTCTGTACAATTGTGGTGAGCAGAAAAGCATCTCAGAATGCACAATGCGTTGAACCTTGAGGCGGATGGGCTACAAAGGGAGGCCCTACCCGGTATTAGTATAGTATTCCTAATAAAGTGCTCGGTGAGTGTATATGTTCGTTACTACTGAAGTGGTCGGTGAGTTATATAGTATTTTAATCCAGTTAATAAAGTACTGTATAAATCAAATCTTCTTAAGAGTGGTATAGAGAAAAGGCCAGCATACCCTATCAAATGCCTTTTCAGCATCTAAGGATGCAATTATGATTGGAAATTTAAGAGGGAAGGGGGTTGTAGTGTTACAATATGTTATGTATTGGATTCAATAGTCTTTGCACGTTTTCTGAGGAATGTCTCCCTTTAATGAAGCCGGTTTGTTCAGCATACTTTTCGCAAAAATGCATCAATGCTAAAACAATATTGATCAGTTTATTGTGCCATGGCTGTTAGATGAATTTATGCTGCCCTCAGTAGAGCAAATCATCATGCTCTTTGTGTGGAGCGATTTTGCTGGACACTGGCTGTAAATTTAGCATTTCTCATTTGTTACATTTGTTAACTGAGCCTTAACTTTGCTTTTAATCAGAATGCCTTTAATATGTCATTTTTTAAGGTTCCACTTGAAACAATGCTTAGTAGTCTAGAAGGATCCAGCTGAGCCTTATAACGAACAGACATTTGATAATTTTGCTGTTTCTGCATGATGGGACGTACAATTCTTACTTTACCTTGTATGTAGGTGGTTACCCTATGTATGTCCTGTAACTGTTCCATGTTCAGCTATTTTAGATTAGATATTGTGGTGGTGACTTTTCCTTTACTTTAGTTCTTTCCAAAATGCAGGTATTACTGGAATATGCAAGTCAGTTATCGGCTCTGTAGTCAATACTGGTCAAAGTTGTTTCATTATATTATTGGTTTTATTTTAACAACCATTTTATAATAATGAAAGATTGAGCAATTAAAATGCATTTATCCATGTATACATTTGAATTCATCACATTTGTGTATTACATAAATGTATATTACATATATTTGAAATGAGATTTGTTACAAATCTTATATTGTAACATATAATCAATTATCATATATACATTTTTGTGTTTTTGGATTGTGATATGTTACAATTGCTTTTATTTGCATGTCTAGGCTCACACATCACAAGTTATATATATTTTTTATCCATTGTAATCCAAAAGAAATGCATAATTTTGCTGCCCAGCAATGCCCAGACTAGGAGTATGGCAGTGTCACCAATCAGAGTGTCGCCACCTGGGTCAGTGTAAGTGCCTTGTTCAAGGGCACAATTACAGACTGATCATATCTAGAAACCCAGCCACCAACCAGGACTGCTTAGTCACTTCTGAAATTCATTTTGATTTGACTTTTGGTTCTATATTGCTCTATATGCCACAGTACAACAGATAAATCTGTTCAAAGATCATGATTATATCACGTACTATAATGATACACTGATCTCACCAGAGGAGGGTGCTGTACGTCTATGCATTGTAAATTCCTCGAATATAAAAGCATCCATTACTTAGAAAAGTGTTAATGAAAAATCTAGTTACTCTTGCTTAAAAACCGTATACTTACCTTTAGTATGCTTTAGTAGAATATTTCTAATGGAGTTATGAGGATCCATTTACACTGAAACACTGAATTGTCTATGTACTTAAGGGCAATCTATGGTATTTCTAAGTTAAGAGGACACTAACTGACTAGAAAATTATATTATAATGTGTGCAGATGAGGTTCTGTTTGCATTTCTCACTATGCTCAGTAAACTTACAGAAAAAGTCATTTGGATTGTATTGTGAGTGCCTTTTTGTCTGTTAGGTGGCATTGAAGTAGTGCAAAAGCACCAGGACTGCCTGGAATTATGCAGTTCAGAATTGCATAATTCCATATTCCAATTCCAATTCCAATTCCATTCCAATTGCATAATTAAAATACACCATGGACAATTATTACACTGTTCTGTATTTCAAATTTGTATTACTAAAGAGGGACACAAACAGCATGATAATGAGTGTGAGTGTGAGCCTGACACATCATCAGTAAAATTCTAGCAGACATAGTTGGTGAGACAGAGGTTTATTATGGTAAAAACAGATTTACAAAGTCTAGAAGTAAGATATTACTAAACATTTGTGGTTACTTATAAAAAGCCAGTAGTGCAATGGAATACACGTTGTATTTAAAAAAGCAGAACAGATGCTAAAATGCATGAATATTGCAACATTATTTTAACATTGTGGATTCTACACACATTCAGTTAGAAATTTGAACATTAAGATTCTGATGTGAATTAGCAGCCCCCTGCCTGCTAGCCTTTAGCCCTGGGGCCCTTAGCTCAAAGCTGACTATTCTCACTGCCTCTCAAGTGATGTTGATAAACGGCCTCTGTGTGCTGATTAAGCTCGGCGGCACAGAATGAATAAATGATGATGGCATTAATATGGATATCAGTGACATCCCTGTTGTCATTTATCTTTACTGACTAGAATGGAACAAATATTGCTATATTTACCTGGAAAGACTTTACATCACTGTGTGCAGTACATGCCAAATAGCTTTATTATTCATACTAATGTTGCTTATTTAAGCAAATAATTGATCTTATGTGTAGCGAGGAGATGGCAAAACAAATGGCTTAATATTCAAATTAATTATATAAACAATTATATGCATCTCACTTGTGCAACTGTGTTACTACCTGCCTGTTATAGCAGGAGATTGCAAAATAATTCAAATATTTAATTCCTTTCCATCTACAGAGTTAGGTTATGTTAATTTACCCACAGACTAGCTGCTGTACCATGAAGTGATGCTAGAAAAGCAAGGCAGATATTCTTATTGCTAGCTGTGCTGTAATTATCATTGAGATTGTGAACACTAGCAGTTGTTTTGCTGAAAGAGTAAACTAATGGATTTTCCACTGGCTTAAGTTGCCAAACACACTGGGACTCTGCTGTTCAGAGGCCTCGCCAGAGGACATGATTGACAAGATTAGCAGCTAAAAGCAGCTGCGTTTCCCCCCCAAAAGGTCAGATTTGATGTCAATCTTTTTGCAAAGTTTCTCAGTCTGCTTACAGTGGACTGACAGTTCATTGTCACGCATCACATGAGATGTCATTAGAAGACATGACACTCGGGTCATGTGTACACCCAACTGGCTTTAACCAACATGTATGGAATCAGAGTGTGTTTGTGTCTGTGTTTGACTACTGTTTCTATGTATAGAGAATGTGTACTGCTCAAGACCTGTAGATAGTGTGCTTAAAAATATCCACATCATAAATGGTGGGGTCTGCATACAGCACACTTGAAACTAGTTAACTTACATTTTAGATTAAATCTCTGGCAATTTCCCTGACAATTATAAGGTCCTATATGACAATTCTATTGTTTTAAGATATAGAGCCATAAATCTTTTATTCATCTTCACTGATAACCAAGTAAGTTAGAAAGTTAGTTAACTTACCTCTTAACTTTTCCTCCTACTACTGATTACTACACTATAGGAGACAAATTATTTTTCTTTCTCCCCACACAGAGGCTTGAGAATACAAGTCTCCTTTCTCTTTTCACGTAACCTACTTGGCCATAATTCCGTATTCCACTGGTGGCCTGGCAATCTATAAATAGTGGCATGGGTGACACGGGGTACAGTGAAACCTTGCAGTTTTCACCGACTTCAGGCAGACATGACTCTCGTGCATTAGAAGGTGCTTTGTTTTTACACACCAGTGCCTGTCACGGATCAAATTTCCCATTATAGTATTTTGTCAATCACTCATTAAAGCCACAGGGATGCTACGGTGTTGCAGGAACCACATAGCATGGAAAGATCTTCTGACAGTTGGGCCTTATTTTACAAGAAATAGTTTCCCTGCTGCTCTTTGGAGCGTCCAACAAGCGGGACTTTATAGCATAGATTTATAGCATAATCTTTGTGAAGTAAAAACCAATACTCTGAGTACTATAGATACCATATGATGAAATTCTCTTCTAGTGACACCTTAAAGATTGCTATAATTCACTTAAACGTGTTTCTAAAAGGTAGTTTGACTTGGTTTCATGCCCTCAGGAAGTAGCATCAGCATTTTCCCAATTTTCTTCATATCAGGCTGTTTACTTATAACAAGACCAGTACAGGAGAGCTTTACTTTAATATCTTATGCTTTAATATCACACTATGAACAGTCAGTGGATACAACTCGTGACTTTAAATAACGGCCTGTTAAAACCAAGGGACCCACTGGTTAAGATCTTCTAATTAAGAAAAGCTGAGAGTGTTATATTATTGCAGCTGGCAGAGGTGCTTTTGTGCCAAGCCACCTTATGCAAGGGTGGGGAGACAGGAACTTTATGTAACAAATAGAAAAATATAAAATTGACAGAAAAGAATCCTGCCTAAGCATTATCTCTCTTGCATTATCTTCCTGAAAGCTTACTCATAACACAGTAAATAATGTGCAGCACTTTGCATGCTGTGTTTTTAATATCACAATATTACTAAGTGTACCGTTTTTGCCAATGTGTTTTATTGTAATTACTATGTTTCAGTATTATTTTAGTCATGCATGGCTGTTATATATTGAGGGTTCAGTTTATGCCCAGTTAATTTATTCTCTTATAACTGACACATGATCTTTTAAAACCAGTTGTATCCTGTATTATAAAATATCAAATTATCACTGTTCTTATCACTAAGGACGCAGATGTGCCTTTCTTTTAATGATCTTGCTGCTTTGTTATGGCAATAAGACAAATTCTTCTATTCATACCAAAGGTTCTAAAAAATGTGGTAACCCTCAATGTGTAATGGCCTTAAGAGTTTTTGAACTTTCGACTTTATTTAAATTGCTCTAAGTAATGAAAGACTTAGATGTACTCACTGAAGTTTTCATGCAAGCAGGAATACAGTAGTGTGTATGTACTATTAAATACTCAGCAATCTGGCATGCATGTTTGAGTTAGGACAGACTGTTATGAATAATTAATATCAGACGGTTGTTTAGCCTTGATTACTCTGCCTCATCAACACTTATGGAAGACGTTGCCTAATGGAAGACATTGAATGAATTTTCTTGGAGGGTCAATGTGATGACACTACACTAAGGAGTCCAAATATGTTACTGACAGATTTTCGAATGAGGTTTTCATGTGTCATGGCTGCCTTAACTAGTTATTTCTGATACTTTATAACTTACAGTATTATTGCTTATATTTAAAGGTAGTGTGTAGGATTTTTTGTTAAAAATGAAAAGAAAAACATGATTATTGAGTCAGAAAAAATACTTTATAATATGATGTTCCTGAGTTGCTGTGAGTCGCCTTGACAATCTTGTAATAGTAATTCACAGTCATCACTTGGATACGTCAAACTTTAGGAACAAAAGAAGTCCGGCTACACTGACAGACAGGTTATTTTATTCGCATAATAAAATATATAAAAATATTGTATAATACTGAGTAATCGCGAGTCGCAAATACTACACCTCTGGTGTCATTACTATTTAGGCATACTACTTAGTGTGCAATATGCAGTTTGGGACATAGCCTTGAATTCTCTCTGAATGTGTATTGACTTGGCACTCGCAGTTGTGAGATTAATCTGCACGGTGGTGAACAGTGCAGCACAACCCACGTTACGAAATGTTCTTCCGCAAGTAGCTTGCAATAGCATTTTTCACCAGACGAAAAAAACTAGCTTTAAAACTATTATTGCTTAGTTTTTATATGTTTAATATTAAACAGAAGAAAAATCTGGTCAAATTGTTAGCATGAAAAGCATCAAAGAAATGTTTTTAAACATATTAAAGTAGACATTAATGAGAGCCTTTGAATTATTCATGATATTTGTGTTAGTTTGAAATTTAGCGGCTTGAGAGAGTGTTTACAGGATCCAACACATTCGAGTGGAGACGCGGACAGGTACTGTGTGCAACTGTGCTTTTCTTATTTTCAGCGAGAACCGTGCTGATGGATCCAAAGGGAGCCGTCTCTTACCAAGCTTGACACAATCTCTAATAGAAAGTCAGTGTCTGCACAGTATTTTTTCCCCTTAAGAGTGGATGCTTGCCTCTGTGTGTTTCCTTTACAGCAAGGATGGAAGGTCTATAAGCCTTCTTTTAAGTGTTATTAAGGGTTTTCTGGGATTATATTGTAAAGCTGGTGTTTGCAGAGGTCATCTTATTAATAACAGTGAAGCTGTACCAAGCAAGCTGTCAAGTACGCAATGAGTTGACAGGATGAATGTACTACTGAAGATAGTATTTAAGTGTCATTTCCTGACCAATACTCACTGGAGTTTTTTTATACATCTACGAATACAGAAGTCTATAGTGTATGTAGTATTGGACTGTTCTCAGTACTCAAGGTCAGAAGCAGTTTTGCATTATTGAGAATTCCTTTTGTTGTTTTACAAATCTAATATTATCAATGTGACGCTTTCCAGCTCTGCAGTTATTTAATTGAAAAATTTTGTAATTAATACGACCCTTGAGATCGTGACCAATGGAAGGAATGCTATCATTCAGTAGTGGTCAGCATGCCCATGCTCACCTGTAGCACCACCAAAGAAATTGCATATCACACAGATGGAAGTTTAAATGATGCCAGCACATTGATTATGCACAAACATTTAAAACTAAAGCACCCGAAAGCTCCTGCTTGGTAAGTGAAATAGACTAACCAGTTGGCATTAGCCCAGTATTACATAATGTCTCATCTAAATGTGCATAATGTTTCAAGGAAGCGGCTTGATATTTTTGTGATGGTAAGGTCAAATTAGTAAAATATGTGAAATACTAGCGTAGCAATATAAAAGTTGAATGAGGCTTGTTAAGTTTAGCCTGTTTAAATTTGGCTTGTTCAGATTAATGGTAATGTCTATATGTAAGCTACTGATTTAGTTTAGATAAAGAGAGAAAGTGTTTTGTGTCTATTTAAAATAGTCAAATTCCTTATTTGTAATTTAAATGAATTATTGACATTGGAACAGGGAATAATCATTAAATTAGTCAAAAAAAAAAAGAAATAGTGGACTGATTGTTCAATTATGAAAATAATCGTTTGTTGCAGCCCTAATGCACACTACCTGACAAATTCTCCATCCACATGTGCTGCACTGTTTCTGGGTATTACATTTAAATGTCTTCGCAACTGTTAGTGACTGGCTTTAATCAAAATCACGATCACAGTCATAATGTGCGGCCCTGATAACAGGAATCATGGCAAAGCCTGTGTCTTGCCGCTATCTGTACGTGCAGGTGATTGTTTAGATCTGTTAGACAGAATGGCTCTTGTGTTTAGGTTGAGACCGGAGTCTGGTCTGTGGGAATGTAGGTCGACACACAGCTCCAGTCCTATTGCAAAGGTTTAGTTAAACAAATCAGGCCATGGAAAAACTATCTCCGCACCAGCCGGCCCTTTTCAATGTGAATTATCTAAGCTCTGTTTTGGCAGATATCTCCATTTGTACCTTTTTAGCATCAAATAGAGAAGGAGCTTTATCTGATGTCTCTTTACTTGACCTCAGAAAGAACAATCTTAGGTTTTTTATCATTCAGAGAAACTATGGGTGACCTTAAAAGAGGATTTTTTTCTCACCGATATTCCTGATTTAACATCACATTTATCTTCATTTTTTCTCCAGTTTAGAAAATGTCTGTTCTCTTTTCCTTTTTTGTCTGGGGGAAAAACAATGTGGGACAGATTTTTTTTCCTGGACTGCTGAGTAGGCCTGCCTAGAAGAGGAATATTTGCTCACTGACTGACAGACTGATGTTACGCGCATGCCGCTTCGCGCTGTGGTGCACGTGACCACGCATGGCGGTCGCGAATGTGAAGAGCGCCACGCGCTTTGTGTTGACGTTTGTCTGTGTTATGTCTATCACCTGTTTCCCTGGCACGTGTCTTAAATGTTTTCACATGTTCCCTATTTGATTCCTCATTAGTAATTGTATAAAAGGCCTTCGTGTTCCCGTCCAGTTTGTCCTTGAATGTTTGACGTCACGTGTGTATGTTTGTATGTTCCTGTAGATGCCGTTACCTGTTAGTTTGAAGAGTTTAAATAAATATATGTTAAAACGGCTTTGCGCCTGTGTCCTGCCTCCCCGTCTACAACCATGACAACTGGTCTGCATTGTTAAAATACGCATGTGCAGGAGTCGCTCGGGACAACCTTACAGTGGCAGTATACATCTAAAAATTGAACAGCAATTAATCAATAAACTCGGAGGAGAAAAGTATCAACCCACCCATATTCCGACAAATTCCGCCTCTTGTGCCATGATTATGCTTTCTAGGTTCCACTTTTTTGCGATCCAGCAAAAACTATGCATGCGAGGCAAAAAATCAATTTTCTCCCAAACTCACAATCTCCCAACGATAGTGTTAAGGTTTAGACAGTTGCATCACTTGGGAGCCCACAGCCACTTTATACATGTGTTTTAATAGTACATTTCACTTTAAAGCTGCCTGACATGAAGGTGATGGTATAACTTGATGTCCACAAATATTGTCCCTTGGACCTATATTGTTACAATGCATTGTTAGCATTGTAATCTCTAAAGCTCAGGTCATGCAAAGGTAATTAAGTGTGTTTTATCACCAACCACTTGAGCAGTGTTATTAGAAGTGCTCTGTGCTGGATGCTGTCGTATATCCAGTTTTTAATCATAACCAGATCCCCAACCAAGACAAACACAGCAGTCTGCCAGATGCAGTGGCATCTTACTGGGTGTTAACAAATCCATCGTAGCCCATTTTTCAATAGATTTGCAGTCATTGCATCATGCATAAACATTTCACATAAACAAAGTGAACTGACTCTTATTTACTCAATTATAAACTTCTAATGATATTGTTTGGATCTCTGGCCACTACGAGGGTTTTAAGGAATATATATAGAATGATATAATTATTATATTTCTAATATTTTTTTAGAGGAATTATTATTGTACAATTTACCTTGACACATGACACAAAGCAGTAGTCCTTAGTGTTTTCCCCATTTTAAAAAAGGATGATCAATAGAATTATTTGCTGATACAATTATAACAGTTACTGCAGTACAGTATCTATTCTGTTATACTACTATACGAATATTTGCTCATGAGACCTTCATTTATTTCAGTGAGGGTGACCTTGGTGTACACCTCCCCATGGCAAAGGTCTTCTTACCCATCAGTTTTTGATTTCCCCAGATAAGTAATAAAGACACAAAAGCATCTGCATAACAGTTTTAATCAAATACCAGTATATTACATGAAGCAAGGTTGTCTGAGTAAGGCAAAGCTGCAGCATTATTGGAAAGGTCAAACTTTTAGCAGTGTCATTTTATTGTATTTACAGCTTAATTCCCTTAGCTGTCAGATGCAGTAACACCTCGATTGCTGTGATGACAGGCTCATTTGGAGGACTGTGACATGATCTGTGCCGGAGTGCAATGCATAGCTACCAAACACCATGGCCATCCCCAGGGCTTCTATTCTTGGTCAGATGATGGAACGGTAACCTCTAATGCTGATGCCTTGGACATGAATGGTAACTGCCAGGAGTATGAGCAGGCAGAGAGTTTTGTTTATAAAACTTATAAATATATAATATTATAAAATGTATCATTTAAATTTGGTCTTATGTTTGGGTTTAATGTTTTGCCACTAATAACTAATTATTTAATATTCCCCTAAATGTCAAAACCTGATGTTTAACATTTCATTATGTAACGTGGCGCACATAAGCGAAAGTTTTTCTAAATTCTAAACATGCAGTGGTCTTTAATGTCCTGAGCAGTACAATATTCTTAAAATTATTTATCACATTGTGCAAAAGTGCATGGTCTCCAATACTGCTGGTCTGTTTTGCTCTCATAGCTTGCTTTTCTTGGTGTAGGCCACACAAGTTAATAGACCAAACTCTATTCCATTTTTTAGATAATGTGGTCAATACTGAGAATACTGTGATTGATTTGGATTGATATGTGCACTTTTCCAGTGTGGGAAGCTGTATTTAATATCTTCCCTGGCCAGAGGGGAAGGGGAGAAAAAAGTGTTTGGTTTTAGTCGAATATTAAACTACATCAAGAAATGATGGATAGATAAGCCGTAATCATTATCATTGTCCGTAGCCTTAAGGTCCTCATTACCACAGTACTGCACCAAACAATCTCTCTCTTTCGCACAAACTCTCCAGCAAGCTAACTTAATCTTGCCTTCATTCACTGTCCCACTCTCTGCATTTTTTGTGCCATCTCTGACTAGAAAGTATTTGTGTTATTTTTAAGATGAAGAATTAAGGAAGCGTTCACAAAGTCGAACTAAGGTAAGTTTAAGTGAGCAGTAGCTTAATTACAGAGACTGCAGATATTTTTCCAGTTGAATATTTGTGTCATATTTGAATTTTTTTGTACACAGGTGAAGCTGTATTGGGAGAAGTTTTGGTTTAGTGCATTTTTATTTTTTTGTACCAACTTGCTACATTACTTTCTACTTGATTCCACATTATTTATATGATCAAATTGTAGTGCCAGGAAATCATTGCAGATACATCCCTATCAAAATGGGTCTCTTGGGGAAATGGCCACAAACTCCAACATGACACATCAAGGTTAGGTTGTGCACCACCATATTTAGTCTTTAACATTCATATATTTTTAAACAGCCCATCATACAGCTATCAGGGTAATTTCAAAGAATTTGAAGAGATTCTCCTGCATGTTTTGAAACTGCAAATCAACTGCACAGTCCTGTTTTAGTTTCTACGTGCATGAAAATTTTCTTTATGGCACAGTTATTTAGATATGTAGAATGGGCCTTGACTTCCCATTGTGTTTGTAGTAAACAGCTGGGGGCCAGTCTTTGGCCACTGACGACTCTGTCTAATCTGGTAGATACTCTGAGCGTTTGCTTCATGGATGTTCTTGCCAAGCTGTGCTTCAGCTGAAGCAATAGTGTGGCATCAGCTGTGGTGGCACTTAGCAGCCTGAGACTGCAGCTTATAGCCCTGACCCATCCTAACGCCAATATTACTTTTTTAAGACCCTTCATGGCTTTTTATTAAGTAAAATTAAAAGTTAATCACTCGTAGTTTTGTTATTTTTGACATCAAAAAAAGCCTTGGTGCTTCTTGTGCCATTTTTATCCCAAACATTCATCCATTAACATAAGTGGCTAAGTCATCGCAAGTCCAGCCAGAATTGTTCACAGTAAGAACACTACAGCAATAGTATTGAAGCCTATCAAGACAAGCTGTAGCATGGAAGCAGGTGTCGTTACATATCGATCATCCAGATTTGTTGCTAGTTCATTTTAGTTTAGTTCGGTAGCAGTAGAGGTAGCTTCTGGAATGAAGTTTCAAGCTAATGATAGCTACTATGGTATAGTATGGTAGCTAAGGATCAGTGTGTCATGATTGTACACATTCTCTGTAGTAGGAGGGCTGGAACTATTACATTTGTTCTTGCTGTAACACAGTGTCAACTAAAGAGCAATACGGATGCAAAATGGAAAAAAAATCCAGGAAAATACTTAGTCAACAACATTTCTGCCTAATTTGAGGTGTCTCGATGCTTTGTCCTTTTTCTGAGAAATGGCTTTGTTGTTATCACTCAGACTGTGGGCAATCCTTTTCACTATTATAATGAGTGACTGTTTCCCTTTAAAAGAAAATGTATTTGTTTTAGCTCTGAGGGAGCTGAAGCCATCAAGGCATACAAACCTCTTTGTCTGGACTTTTAGCTCAGTATCCTGGCTAATCTCAAATGGCTAATGAAGTAATCAGCCATGGTGAGAGTAAAGTGTAATAGTTTGTGAGGAAATCTCTTCTTATTGTAGTTTGTCAGCAAAAAGCCAGAAATTGGCCAAAACATTTCAAAGTATATTCTTGCTACTCAGTTATACAGTTGTATGGCATTCTTGTCACCTGCAAGGATTGAGATAAGAGAATGCTGGAGGGAATATCAAAATAGAGGCTACAAAGTGCGAACCCAGAGCCTTACTGACACTCTCTGAGGATAGCGATCAGATCTTAACAATTCGATCCTCTCAAAGTTTTCCCAATATACAAGTGTGAGGGAAAAGTTTGTGAAGCTATTGGGATCATAATAACTCCTAAACTGCGATGTCTTCTTCATCGAAGTCTTTAGAATGAATAAATAAAATCATTTAATGATCATTAATCATTTGACATTTAAATAATAAAATTATTTAAGGTTACTTATCGTACCATTTGAGCATAACATATCTTTGTTGAACTAATTTTCTAAACAATCAAGATCACTTGAAAACTATATTTTACATAATGTATTAAAAAATTATGATTTCTGTCATAATATTGATTTGGGAGGGTGTCTCTTAGCCAGCGTGTCCAGTTAGGATCACAGTACCTGTTGATTTGATGAGTTTTGCATCATACACAAGACTTCTGTCACTTCTGTACCTCTGTGTCAGGCATTTTTTTAAATTAGTTTTTTCGGCATGGGTGGCACTGTGGCGTAGTGTGTGTGTGTGTGTGATGCCTGTCGTCCCATCCAGGGTATATTCCCGCCTTGCGTCCAGTGTTCCCAGGATAGGCTCCTGATAGCGGTTATTGAAGATGAAGGATTTTCTGCATTTCTGGAGAAAGCCTTTTCAGAGAAGTGAACTGCTTTGGCTTTTCACAGGCAAAATGGTAAAAAGAATATAGTGATTTAGTGCATCAGTATCACTGTCAATATTTTAGTTATTTTTGTATAACTTATTTTATTTTGACAAACAGCATACTTTCCACCCTGCCTCTTCAATGTCTCTATGGTCATTATGCTCCTGTAAGGTCTTTAAGCCCTTGAATCTGTGTGCTGTGCATAGTAACCCATTTTAAAAATTACAAGGTCACTGGTTTTTTTTTTCCTACCTTATGCTGTCTTTGGATCTCTGACTCTGTGGGTCTCATGCTCGTGCTGTGCCAAAGGCCAGATGGGTCAGGGTGTGTGGCTGTGGAATGGACGACGTGGCTTTAATATTTCAGCATGGGGCCCATGCAGGGGGCTCTGCTGCCTCTTGTTTCCTCTGGGCTGGAGTAGAGGAGCAGAGGGAAAACTAGGCCAGGAAAGCAGGAGATCAGCCCCAGTCCTGCACTGAAGGCCAACCGAGAAAAACAAACCTAGATGCCATCAGTTCAGTGCTCTATTCTGGAATAGGTATCAGAGTCAGAACATCTGCACCAGTTCTGCTGGAAGATAAATACAGTCTGATACAACTGGCTGCATATGTTCAGATCTTGAACAGATAGCTGTATATGTGAGACATATTGAAGTGGTAATGCTATCAGTGCAGTCTAAAATCTTCAAAATGTGAAATGTCTTTTCATGACTGTATTTGAGTATCTTGAGTTATCTTTAGTATAGGAGAACAGTGACGTTTGCATTTTTCCCATCTAGGTCGTAAACACAGTTGATCTTTTTGGGGTTTTACTGTATAAGGTTCTGGAATTCCATGATTCACATACATCACACTGTCTGTGTGTGTGTGTGTGTGTGTGTGTGTGTGTGTGTCACCCTGCAAAAGATGAACCTTTATGGTGATGTATGAGCCTTCGGTCAACACTGAGGTACTGCAGCTGAAGCTCGAGGGACAGAGCGCAGGCTGTCTGTTTCAGATAAAGCCACTGACAGCAGCACATTTCTGTTTAAGTTGATTTTCCTGCTGCCCTTGAACTGTTATTGGTTGGAAATGGACTTTTAAGGACTACAATGACCTGTTGCTATTGTGAACTTTATTGATATAAGCTCTGGTAGATTTATACTTTGCCAATGATTTATTTATTTCAAAAGTTTCTAAAAATATTCTAAAAAATGAGTAGTAAAAAATAGGAGAATGTACAATTTTAGTGGTAAATGCATGGGCCTTTTTTATGTGATATTGACAATTACACTTGCTCTTATTTAAAGGCAAAATTCCAAACAGTTTTTGCAGTACACTACACTAGAAGCCATTATTACTTACCCAATGTAGTGCACTTAGGGAGTAGGGAACAATTTGGGATTCAACTAGACATGAAACAAGGAAGTCAATATCATTGTAGTAAAAATGACTAAAAAAATATGGTCAAAAAATTAAAATCTGATTAAAACCTGAGATAATGGCAGAGGATGCAGAGTGCATTTTGGAAACAGTGCTTAACATTTACATCTTCTTTACAAAATGGTTTTCTTAACATTTACTTTGTAATGCATTGGTGCCATGATGGTTGGAAATGGATCTAATTGTATGCAGATCATTTCTGAGCAAATTGAAAATTGTGTTCAAAATGCCTGCAAATTGCATTCTTGCAGTCCTGAGGGTTAACGAAACATTCTCTCGTGCTCTCATTATCATTATGTTTTGATAAGTGTTCCTCAGTGCACTATGAATCAGTGGAACACGTCTAGGGGATGTGAACTGTTTTTTTAGGGGATGTCTTATCAGAATTATTTTGAATTTATTTATTTATTCTGCTTTCTCTAAGACTGGGTTTTACAGTATAGATTGGGATAGATTGGGTTCAAAGTATTTGAGTGCCAGATTATGCTTGTCACAGTTTCCCCCTTCGCAGTGCAGTTACCTTTGGGATAAACGCCACGTGCTTGCGTTTTGGTTTTGGTTTTGTCTCCGCCCCGTTTTGTCATTGGTTTGTTTCCCAATGGTGCTCACCTGTTTTGTGTTGTCCCTTGATTAGTTAGCCTATTTATATTCTCTGTGTGTCATTTTTCAGTGGGATCGCCTATTGTGCATGTTATGTCTGTAAGGCAGAGCCTTGTTTCTGTGTTCAGTGGTTTTCCTAGTTCCGTGGTTTCCTGGTTTTGACCCTCGCCTGTTATTTTGTTTTTTTGAGTATAGAGTATCGTGTTCTATGTCTGCCTGCTTGTGTTTTGACCCAGCTATGGACTTTTGACGATGATTATTGGTTTGACCCTAATAAAGCCCGCAACAAGTTTATGCACTTGCGTCCTGCCTCTTCAACCCACCGCATGTTACAATGCCTTTACATATCACTCTGAACTTATCGTGCTCTGCTTTTTTGCAGCAAGGAATTGTGTGTAACAGACTTTTTGCTTTGTTTACTGCTGCAGCTTGAATCAGTCTAAATACCGGCATGTAGCACTGATTATGCTCTCGATGCATGAGAATAAAAGACTTGTAATGATCATATGTTTGTGCTTTTTATTTTAATTTTTTTGTGAAATACAAAAAACAGACATTGCTATGTCAAACATGGATCTGTGAAATTGTAAACTGTTCAGTTGGCCTGAGAACTGATGGTGTGTATGTTATTCTGTAGGGCTAAAGTCTATTCATGGAAAATAACACACCTCTTTGTGGAAAATTGGTTGCACAGAAGAAACAGACTCTCCTGGATAAACTCTACTTTCTGAGAGCTCTTTTTGAAACAGGCCTTTTTTTTACCAGAAAAAAAATGCAGGCCTTACTTTACATAGAACACAAAGCATCTCATTTCATACCTGAAATTTCCATACCTTTCTCTGTAGATTCATGAATAAACAGTCACAATAAATGGGAGCGTCCACTGGTGTTTGAATAGAAACACGTTAACATCATAATCAGTGGAGAACGTTGAGGTTTTGTGTTGTCTGATCAGAGATCAGAACGTGTCTGTGGGGTTGATGTAAATTAAGTTAATGACAGCACTCATGGAGAGAAAGGCTGATGATAATTGAGGTGGTGATGATTAGTGCTGAAGGTGATGTGCTGCTGGGTTTTTTTTTTCTTTTTACTGGTGATGTAAAATTTGAAATGCTCCAGACTGTCCATCATTATTCAGGTTGACCTTGGGCAGTTTTTGTTTTTTATTGTGATAATATACGCAGCTGCTCGTTGGTCCTTCAACTTTCCCTTGTCTCTCTTTGTGACTACCCTTAATCTATTTTCTGACTCACTCATACCATTACTGTCTCTGTTTTTCTTTCCCTGACATGCTTTGGATCATTATCTCTCTCTTGCACTTTCTCCTCGTGTCCACTTTCCTTCTCTCGTACTTTTGTATTCTTTGCCCCTCTCCCTCCGTTTTCCCATCATGTGGCACCTTGGTGGTTTGAGAATTAAGGTATCGACTGTGTAGATGAATCATTTACCAGGAAAGTGGTTCAGATTTAATAGATTTAAAAAAAGAGCACTATGTTTTTAAAAGGCAAATTTATTTCAACTTCAAAAAGCATTTAATCCAGCTCAAGCTATTGAGGGCAGAGCTTTGTGCCATCCACACAAGTGATTTGATTCAACACATCACCAGGAACCTTGAAGTACCAACTAGCATTCACAGACCACACTGTGATGCTTTCCTGATCTTGCAGATTCCTTGCGTTAAATCCTGATCATGATGTCTGCGAGTGCAAATTTGGGTAAATTGTTATCAAGTTGGTTCCTCATAGTTACGCATTCTGCACCAATATTGTTGTTAACATGTTGGACATTTTGTACTTTGATTTGTGGCTGAGTAGTAGCACTTATTCAAACCCTCAAGTTTAGTTGGTGCACTCTCTGTTATACTTACAAATATCTACAACTTGCTGCTGGTTCATTTGTGAAAATTTTGTATCAAACTTGTATCACTGTCGGCTCCTTTAACAGCTAGATATATTGTATTCTTATTTCAACTCATTTGTGTCACTTTGGATAAAATCAGTTTTCAGTTTGTATTTACCCCTATCTCTCATGCACTCCTTCTTTCTCTCGTCCTGTCTGATCAACTTTCTCCTGATAGAATTTTGGTTCTCCTCTTCTCCTTCATGCTACTTTCTTCTTGTCAACCCTGTGTCACTCCACTCAGTCCCGCAGATAAGCATAGGTGTTCTGTAAGGACAGATCCATAATCACCTGTCACTGCTGATTCATGGGCTCTGATACTTTCCCCAGTGCCACTCTTTCATTTCCCCCCACCCCTCTTATCTCCTCTCCTCTTCCGCTCCTCCCTCCCTCTCTCTCTCTCCCTCCACTCCGAGGCCGTGCCAGTCCCTCCTCCCCAGCAGTGGTCAGGGGGAGGCTGAAAGCACCACAGATGGTTCTGAGCCACATGAGCAGTCAGAATACTACGAAAGTGTGTATATGTGAGAGAGCTCAGTGCACGTTTGTGTTAAAGCGCTGTGACAGCTGCGAGAGCTGAGGCTGCTGCAGGCTCAGAGACAGGCACAGCTCAGAGGGAGAGAGAGAAGGAGAACCTCTGGGAAATATTTATGAGAGGAGAGGCAATGCCGTACAGTGCCGTATGAGTGCGCCGCCTCCTGCACACACACACTGCAGGCCGAGTCTGCACGCTGGGATCACGGCTGCACGGGGGAAAAGTTCTCTGACAGCAAACGGCAAGCAACGGCCTCAGAGATGAGCTGCAGGAAGAGATGCAAGAGGGAGATCCTGAAGTTTGCCCAGTACATCTTCAGACTCGTCACTGGCACACTTAATGCAGGTAAAGTTTGGAGCAGTTCCCTCACTGATAGCAATGCAAGTCTACCTTTGCTCATGTGAGTTTTCACTCTTGTGGAAGTGGCTTGTCGTAAGTAACACTGTTAAATTCAGTGATTCGTAAAACAGGCGGTTTTGAACAGTTTATACAATATATTCCAGGAGTTTAAATGCATGGGCTCGATTTAAAATCAACTGCACTGTGAATGAATACATTTGCGTATCCTAAACTGGTACAGTGCAGCACACAGTGCGATGAGCCTGTAGGCAGAGTCAAATCTGATTCTGACCTTCTTCATTACAGAGCCCTTCCATCTTAATCGCTTTAATTAGGTCAGTGAATGCCATTGATTTAATTATGATGAGGTAAACAATCTTGCATCATCCTTTGCCAAATATAAACTAATGTAAACTAAACTAATGGTATGGCCACTGAAGACAAACACTCCTAATATTGCAGTAAACTTACTGAAGTCCTCCAGTCATTTGAACATGTTCCGTTATTGGTTATTATATTGCTGCTGTTCCTCAGCCTTTACACTACGATGTATTGTAAATTGAAATGTGTACCTTGTGATATATTGTAAGTGTTTGTTCCAGTGTTTGAGCAGTGTAACATATTTCAGAAATTGGTGGGCTTGGTGTAAATTCTTGAAGTAAATAAGTGATCGTGTAGTGACCATGCTGACCTTGACAGATGGGATGTATTATCATAACTCAAGTGTAGCTTTCAGTCATTGAGGAACTGATAAATTGTAAGATAATTGATTTTCACTGAAGGGAATCCATTATTTAATTTGAATTTGATCTTTGCACTGTATGTAAAAAATTTAACTGTTATAACGTGTGCTTGCTGTAATAGAAGGTGGTCAAAAGGCTGCATCAAAATGCTTCGTCCTTGTTGTTGTGCTGGTGTATTAACTTTACACTACCTCAAAGACTGGGGTGGAAATGAGAATATGGCATTAAATTAGTTTTAGCTAGGTTATATTGCATTTCTGTAGGTTAGAGCCATAACAGGTTCTATTTCAAGATAATGTTGGCAGAAAATCTTATTAGAACTAGCATGTCTGTGTTCTTTGTCTCTCCCTTTTTTGCAATCAATATTGCAGTGGTCTATTTGGCAACTGCTAGTATGGTTTTATCTACAGTGTAAACTGATGCATTGCAGTAGGAGGTTTGCCCAAGGTATGATTTACAAACCTCTTGGTGTCCAACTTTTTTCCTCTTTTAATGATGTTTTCTATTCTATGAGGAGAGTATCAAATAGTTTAGTGAGTGGACGAGTGAGTGAGTGAGTGTGTGACCCTGAGAATGTCAGAATATTAGTTTTGATTAATATTCATTGCTATACTGGTTTTCAGAAGATCAATAATGTGCATTAATACATACAATTGGCATGTCCCTTTAATGCTGAACCTGTCTGTACTACTAATGTGTAAAATAATAGATAAAAGAAATGGCTCATGTAGGAACGTCCTGTATTGACGGTGGATTAATATAAGTGGAAGTCAGCAGACCTGTGTAGGAGGCTGGGTGCAGTGTTTGATCATTATCACTAAAATACATGATGTTTTTCTTGATATTCCTCTGTTTATCATAATTTATCATAAGGTCAAGTCCGCTTAAGCAGTTGGCAAGCTTTATTTTAAATTGATTACGAATTGAAAAATTTTGGCCCAGTCGAAATTTAGAATTGGATTCTGTCTTTCATCAGTAGTAAACCCTAAAATGTTGCCGGGTGGATAGGAGGGCTGGATTTGTCATGTTCTTTAAACTTTTATCTCAAAGGGCTATTATATCAATATTTATGGACCTGCACTATCAGTTTAGAGGAAATCCATCAGTTTAGAACTGCTGCATAGATCCTGGGATGTTAGCCATTATCTTTACAAAGGGAAATGCAATTCATACAGGACATAAAATGTATCACTATCTGACTTAGCACTATCCAATTTAGGTTTCTAGTTTGTCACTGACAACCAGCAGGTATCAATAATAAATAAGTAGTACTGGAATGACTATCTGTAGTGCTGTTTGGATGAAGCCCAAAGCTTCTTTTATTGCTGAATCACTGAAAGTGAATGTTGTTATTGACAGGCACACTCCCCAAGAGTCAATATAGCTAAGCTAACATTGCCTTACTCCATTAACATAATACAGTGCATACAGAAAGGTTTCAGACCCTTTCAAATTTTTCAGTTTCAGACTCATCTTAAAATGGATTCAACTCATTTTTTGTCTCATCAATCTACACACAATACTCCACAATGACAAAGCAAAAACAGGCTTTTGGAATGTTTTGTAAATTTATTAAAAATAAAAAACTGAAATATTCCATTTACATAAGTATTCAGACCCTTCATTTAGCACCTTTGGCAGCAATGACAGCCTCAAGTCATCTTGGGAATGATCCTACAGACTTGGCACACCTTTCTTTTGGAAGTTTCTCCCATTCTCCCTGGCAGAATCGTTCAAGCTCAGACAGGTTGGATGGGGAGCATGCACAGCCATTTTTAGGTCTCTCCAGAGATGTGCTATTGGTTTCTGGACTCTGGCTGGGCCACTCCAGGACTCTCACAGAGTTTTCCCGAAGCCAATCCTGTGTTTTCATGGTGGTATGCTTTGGGTCGTTGTCTTGTTGAAATGTAAACCTTCACCCCAGCCTGAGAATTCCAGAATTGCTCTATATTTTTCTGCGTCCATCTTTCCCTCTATCCTGACTAGTCTCCCAGTCCCTGTCACAGATAAACATCCCCACAGCATGATGCTGCCACCACAGTGTTTGACTATAGGGATGGTATTAATGAGGTGATGCTCAGTGTCTGGTTTCCTCCATACACGCCGCTGGGAATTGTGACCAAATAGTTAAATCTTTGTTTCATCACACCATATGCTTCTCATGCTTCTCATGGTCTGAGAGTCGTTCAGGTGCCTTTTGGCAAACTCCAAGCGGGCTCTAATGTGCCCCTTGAGGAATGGCTTCTGTCTGGCCACTCTACCATAAAGGTCTGATTGGTTGAGTGCTGCACTGATGGTTGTCCTTCTGTAAGACTCTCATCTCCACAAAGGAACTCTGGATCTCATTTATAGTGACCATTGGGTTCTTGGTTACCTGTCTAGGAATACGGAATTTGAGAATGATGGAGGCTATCGTGCTCTTGGGCACTTTTAATGCTGCAGAAATTTTCTTGTATCCTTCCCCAGATCTGTGCCTTGACACAATCCTGTCTCGCAGGTCTACGGACAA
>JAOUQW010000040.1:9950119-9967411 GCA_028565825.1 Olivaichthys viedmensis | reverse complement strand
AGGGTTAGGGTTAGGGTTAGGGTTAGGGTTAGGGTTAGGGTTAGGGTTAGGGTTAGGGTTAGGGTTAGGGTTAGGGCCTGATTGTAGATTTATTTGAGAACCATAACCTGGTTGTCAGGCATAAATAAGTGTCAGGCCTTATGGTTAAAAAGAATAGTTTGAGGATGATTCCAGAGGAGACTTCTTAGTTGCAACCCAATTAACATTAATTAGACCCTTACGAGAGTATCTGCTGCAATGCTACTTTAAACTAGCGACTGCAATCCTTTTAATGTTCAATTTGTATCCCTACACGAGTTTGTTTCATCATTCAGCACTCCTCATTATTTCCCAGCTGAGTTGATTTTATGTACAGGTATTCTGGACAATGTCACCTCACTGTGCTGTAAAATCATTCTGAAGTTCTGGCTAAGCCACATTCTGCTGTCCTGCTACCTTCTTTCAGACTTTGGTGACTAAGTCAGCCTGTTCACATATTTGCACAATATGTTTCAACCACAAAAGTTCACTATTTGACTTAGTTGCCAGTTAATTAGGTATACCAACCTTGTATCTACACTTATTTAGCCATTTTATGAGGTAAACCTACATACAGGTGCACTTTGGAGCTATACAATTACTCCCTGTAGCCCATCTGTTTCTATACACAGTTTGTCAACCTCTCTCTACCTCGTCCATCAGTGGAAAGGGACCACCACAGGACCACTACTGACCAGATATTATTTAGGTGGTGGCCCATTCTCAGCACTGCAATAACATTGACATGGTAGTAGCATGTGAGTGTATGTAGCACTGTTGTGATTGTATCAAGCATGTTTTGAGGTTGGACTCGACACCTAATGGCACCAGGCTAAATTGTACCTTCTTCTCCATGTGTAATGAAGGCGTGAATTTGAAGTGAATAATGAAACTCCTCTGATGATCTGGAACATCAAATCAGGGTCTTGTACCGTGGCTATAAAAACACCATCAAGGAGCAAAAAACTGCATTAGGAGCAACAGTAATAGCTGTAAATGCATTAGTCATTCAGGCACGAGGCCCAATGCTGTGAAATGGCTTGCAGGCTTCAGGTACCGAACAGCAGGGAATACATTAACACAGTGTCAATTTCAGACAGAGTGAGAACTTGAGAAATAGCATGAGACTGATCCTCATCACAGGAATCTATATCGAGGAATTTCTTTTTGCTGGTGATGGACACCACTGCTTTTCCGTTATGAGGATGTGCTGAATTGGCAGTGGCAATGTGTGAAGTGTTTGTTACTAGGCTTGTCAACATTTATTACTGTACGATAAAAAATAGCAAAGGGTGTTGCTTGTGAATATCATGTATTCATAATAAATGAGAAAGGGGGACTGGCTGTGTGTTTTATATCTTCTTTAATTTAAACATGAGAAATTTCTGGGTATAATCATGCACACCATAGGTCTTATTTTAGTTCTTGAGCTCTACACATTGCACAGTTTTAAAATACTTTTAAAAGGAATAAAATGAATTATGTTCTGCAGTCTCATTTCAGTGAGCATTAAAATGAGTTCTGCAACTCTATTAGAAAAATTCCCAGGTCCTGTCAGTGGGTTAAATTCCTCACTCCCGTAACTAAATACTTTTCCTATTAGTTTCACTGTAGTTACTGAATAATTCAAAGTAGTTACTGAACAATATGCTTCAAGATGAACAACTGAATAATAATCTGGGGGTTTAGGGTTCTTAAATTCCTAAAGCAGTTCTACTTAGAACCCTTTCTGATGGGGAAACACTCTGTTCTACATAGTTCCACATAGAACCTTGTAGGGTTCCCCAGAGGGACAAACCAAAGAACCCTTAAGGGGATTTAGATTTTTTTTTTTTCAAAGAGTGTAGAGTTGCCTGGTGATATTAATCCAGAAGACTAGAAAAGGTTAGTGATAGGCAGCTTAAAGCTACAGTGTCAGATTTTTTTGGTAAAAATGAAAAAAATACTCGTGATCTTCCTGAGGTGCTATGAGTTGCTCTGGCAAGCCAGTAATAGTAATTTGCAGTAATTCACAGTCCAAGCTGTGGTGTTCACATTGACGCCAGCTCAGGTACGTCGTACATCATCATAAAAGAATAAAGTACAGCCAAAGACAAGCCCACAAATTTCCGGCACGGCTACAAACAGAGGCGTCATAACAGAGTAGCTGTTCCCCTTTAACAAGACCAAATTGGGACAAAATGGGGTAAAAATAAATAACTAAATAAAATAAAGCACAAAACGGCCGATGGTAGCGAGCTAAGCGGCTTACATTAGAGCGTTAGCTAAAAGACTAGCTCTTGTTAAAGGAGAAAGAGTTTGCTCTTTGACCTAATACTTGATACCTGGCCATCACATTGATGTGCACAATAAAGTTTTTATTCTCTAAATTTTATATTGAAGTGGTAGCTATCACTTTATTGAATTTGCAAGGCTGATTTGGCTTTTGACATTTGATGTCACACACTGTGACCTGTGTTGTTGTGATTTTGAGAGAGGTACTGAATTATTCAATTTCGAGGTGTGATTTGAACATTTTAATGCTCTTATAAAACCAATGTAACTTCCAGATTTTTGTTCTTGTTGACTTTGTTTTTCAGGGTGTCACATCCAGAGCGGGGTGGAGAGAAGGACACAAGCGCAAAACCGCTTAACAACATTTATTCGACAGATATTTAAACATTTAAACATGTAAACCAACACGGAGCACACTAACACGGGGCGACATGACATAAACAATAAACCGCACTGAAGACAGACACACGGGGATACTTATATCATCTGATCATGGACAACAAACAGGGAACAGCTGGGAACAATTGATGACGAGACAGGGACACAGACACGCACATACACACGCACATACACACACACACACACATGCACACACGTGCGCAACCCGCACGTGGCGGCCGTTGTCATGACAACCGCCACGCTAGGTTACAATTATGGGATCATTATTGTCTTATTCTCTTGGCAGATCATTTTGCTTATTTCTAGAAATAAATGATTAAAATAAGCAAAATGATCTGCCAAGAGAATAAGACAATAATGATCCCATAATTGTAACCTAGCGTGGCGGTTATCATCTTAAAATTACTAAAAATGACTTAAAATAGTCTTTATAATAATAATATCATAATAAGAAATATTAGATACGTTTACCAATATTCACTTGCCAAGATATTTTTTGCAGACTTATCTGTTCACTTTTAAATTTTTACTGGATTACTGTTTCGGAGTTTTGGATATTTTACTCCTGTGTGATCTCTGCAACTGCGTCAACTCTGGTCTAGTACAATGTTTCCTGGCCCTGGGTTACCCCTGTCCAGCATAGTTTAGTATGTTCCCTACTCTAACACACCCAGTTTATGCTTGATAATTAGCTGGTGAGTTGAATCAGGTGTGTTAGGAGTAAATTAGGAGCAGGTAAGGCACTAAAATATGTAGGACATGGCCACTTCAGGACCAGGATTGAGAAACACTGGTCTAGTGGTTAGAGTTCAATGCTGTCATGCCAGTGACCTGGCTTCAGACAGCCTCATAACAGCAGAGTCAAATCCATACAGATTCAAGAGTCTCCTTGCTGCAGTAGGTCACAAACAGGACTTGTCCAGACAAGAACACATTCTTTATCAAATTCTACATGACCTGCAGAACCTTCCTGTGACAGTTTACCAGCAGCCCTCACCAGCTCCTTAAGCTCATGCAACCTCTCCTGCTCCACAGCCACAATCTGAGCACTGCCTTCCCAAAGGTATAATGGCCTTAACTTCATGTTCAATGTTCAAACTTCAGCCAACTACCTTCCCTATGGACTGGTCAAAGATAAAATACAGATTGCTCTACTCTACAAGAAAGCACTTTCCTAGGCCACCACCACCTGGGGTCAATGTCTATGCCTCATTGGCAAGCTACAGAGGATTTTTTGACCACCCAATCAAACAAGTTCCCTGACTTCTCCAGGACAGCCTCAGTGTCACCAATTTTGCCATCTCCTTTCATAGCCTTGCCACGGAGAGTCAATGGAATTCACAAGTACTTATTGCCATTTCCTGACATGGACTTTCTAGTGTCCAGAGAGGCAAGTTAGTGATTTGAATTCCCTCATTTACTTGAGCATTCAACTTGACAACTTTGTGAGAGATGAAGGGAATGTCACTCTGACAGTTAACACCTTCTCTGAGACCAGAGCATCATCGACATGCACCTGAGTGTTCTCAACTGTCTGGTGACTGAGATGACCCCATGCAGTTTGGAGGTGCATGACTCTGTCAAGCCAAAGGTGCCTGGAAAATGAGAGAGAAGCATTGCATCTACTGTGGAAAATCAGGCCACTTCAAGTCAATATATTCAGAGCTGTTGGGAAAAGCCAAACCACATCCAGCAGACGGAGGGCTGTGATGGGGAACGTCTTCATTCCCAAATCCTCACTTATTGAGCTTTTGCTAATTACTACCACCATCTTGACAGAACCAGAAACATACTCTGCAAGTCCCAGTGGACACTCTGCAATTTTATGGACATTTAATTTTTCCACACATCTCCGTGTTCCCTTGACCAAGCTATAATTCCCACTGACTGTGACTCCCTTGGCTGGCAGGTCCTTGGGTAATGGCAATGATCACCACATTATTACTCCATTGTGGCACTGCATCGATTACCATAATCAATTGACTATACAGTTCTATTTAATCCATTTCCCAGAGTATTATCTTGCTCTTAGGATTTCCTTTAGTTTTACGATTAATTAACCACAATCCACATATTGCCTGGTCCACCTGCATGGTGACTAGGTTCTACGTCATGCTACCTGTCTCTTTGACAGAACATCACCTTCCTTCCTTCCATTGATATCCACATTGTTTGAGCTGCTCCAAGCAGCCATGTTCACCAAGCTTGACCTCCTCAAGACCTACCACCTGGTCTGCATCTGAGAAGGAGATGAGTGGAAGACAGCATTCAATACCCATACTGGTCACTATGAGTACTGGGTAATGCCTTTTGAATTAAACTATACCCCAGCAGTATTTCAAGCCCTCACCAATAACTCTCATCTCTGTGAAATGTTAGACTTTTCTAACATTATTTATTCTTTGTCTATATTGGCGAGATCTGGGTGTTCCCCAAGTCACTCCCTGAGCATATCTGAGAAGTGTTCCATGTCTCTGAGGTTTACTTCTTGTGGATTATTATCTCAGTCAGGGTAAGAAAACCACCCTGCACTGCATAGCTTTCGCAATCCCTTCCTCTTGCAGCAGTCACATTCTGTGAGCTGAATATTCACATAGCACTTTATGTAGATCTTCCAGAAGCATTTCCCCTTTTAAATGTCAGTTTGAATTCCAGCCTTCATTTTCTGCAGTATTTAGTGGACTGGGAGAAGTAGGTCTAAAAGAACTCTCCTGGGTTCCAGGATGAGAAATTTCGGATTCTAACTTCAAACAATAGTTCCATTACCATTCCTAGGGAACATCAGGAGAAATTCCTAAAAGAGGGAGTCCTCTGGATTCCAGTCAACACCTCTGTTGGCCACCATAGGGAGACTTTGTTTCCTAATTAAGATTGTGTTTACCTGTGACTTGCTAACTGAGTTCTCTGCTGGCTTTTGCTTGTGTTTAAATATTTTCCTGTTTTTGTATTAAGATTACTATTTAGAATTTTTTTTTTGCCTGGATTTTACACATTGGTTTCACACCCCAACAATACTCTTTAACTCCAGTGTGCAACTGCAACTGGGTCTAATTTACTCCCGTCATCTCTGGTGGTCTAGTGGTGAGTTGAGTTTGATACCCGATCTAGGGAAAACCCTATTACAGAAGGAATGTCTAACAGCAACAAAAATTGCAAGAACCAGTATATATATTTTTTATTTCACTTTGTTACTCTCAGGTCAAAATAATCTTCAAAATGATTTTTCATGTTCAATTGAATCAAGCACATGAAGTGTTGGAAAAGTCCCTTGTAGTACTGATAAACTTTTAATAATAAGTTCATTTTATGTTCCATCTTATGTTTAACAGAGAATGTCATGGTGTGTTTTGTTTTTAATTATTCACTTTGAATAAGTTTTGCCTGATTCCTTACCCCTATCCAGATCAAGCGTTTCTTGTAGCAGACGGATTTGTGGTGTCATTTGATGGACGAGTATTAAAGCTGCCGCCTTACTGTGATCTTGTCTTGGCTACTGATGTCACCAAGAACACCTTTGGCATCACTTTAAAATCTGATTGGACAAAAAACCATCATTCTCTAGTGGTGCAGCTACGAAACACCACTGTTACGATCCGTCCCAAAGAGCAGGTACGTTCACAATTTACAGCAGGGTTCAAAAGTCTGGGTCCACGGCCAAGAACTGGTTTTATTCCCTCAGTTATAGAAAACCAATACAATTTATTTCTCAAACAAAATGACATAATTTCACACTAATATGAAGTCAAAAAGGTGACTGAAAGCAGTAAGAAAGATATCACATAGAGGATAATTTCTTGGTAGTGGACTTTTTGGACCCTACTGTATCTACACTTTGTATACTTTGATCTATATAAGGTGTGTAATTGTCCCTGATGTTCTGTTACCAGGTGGAAGTGGACTGTCGTAGCGTAAACACACCATTCATTAATCCTGATGTGACTGTAACAAGGGAGCTGAATCTACTTACGGTGTCCAATAGAAGAGGATTATTGGTGTCATGTGACCCCTATCTAAGCATATGCAGTGTAACACTAGATGGGTGGCTACATGGTAAGACATCTGTCCCCTATTCTGTTCCTCCAAATAATTAGATGCAATGCTTGCGCCATATGTCTAACATGAAAACACTATTTGATAAATGGGGCCTTAATCAAGAACCCTGCAATTTCTGATCACAAAATGATAACTGTATCAAACTTCAATTCAAGTTTTTAGTTTTTATGGTATCTACAACTTCACATTTCTAAAGAGTGAACCAAATTGCAAAAATAAAAAATAAAAATAATGAACTCGCAAACGGAATATTTGATCAATGAATCAATGTTTTGTTGTATCTATCTATCTAATTTATTTATTTTTTCTACTGTCTTGATCTCATTAGGGATATCCAGTGGACTTCTAGGAACCAATGATAATGAGGTGGCAAATGAGTATTTACTGCCAAATGGTTCACAGGCCCACAGTGTGGATGAATTCACTCATGGGTGGAATGTGAGTTCTTTAATCTTTATGGGTTTTTTTTTCGGTTTTAGTGGAACAATACTAAAAATGATTTATTTCAATATTTATATGTGGATAAATATGTACAGTATTTAGCCGGCGGTAATTAAACCAACACGGAACACAAAAAATATATTTGGCATTCTTTATTCTGACAAAAAACCACAAAATAAAGTGCGATAAATAAAATAACCCAATCAAATACCCAATAAAATATGGTAGTGGTCTCTGTTTCAATGAAAAGAAACACAGCAAACACTATTAACCATTTTCACATTACTCTTACATGTACAACATGAGTGATTTCTACAGAGAAACAGAACTCACTTGGTTCATGTGTCCTCGCACACCAGCTCACACGTGGCACACAGTCCGATTATACTCGTTTCCTAAAGATAGTTTTTAAAACACCGTGAGCTACTTTTAATGAATCTCTAAAACAATATATAATTAACCCTTTTACATAATTACATGCTTACAATACCATTTTGTGAATATTTCATAGTACTAACTGGGATTAATCAACAATGTTCAAAAAACGCAAATAAAACTATAACACAATCCAAAGCCATCCAGTGTAATTAACTCATCATCTAAGCTCAAAATATGAAAAAATATACTCACAGATACTCTCTTTTATATACCAATTTAAAGCACCCAAATTATATATCTGAATTTTTATTCAAATAAACGCTGAGGCACCCGAACCCCAGTCATAGCTCTCATCTTGCCCAGGCCGCTCTCTCCTAATTGGTTCATTGTGCATGCGCATCTAAAGACGTGGTCACACCAGAAATCCACCCAGCTCAACACTCAGACAGCCCGTTCTTAAAGCGACAGAGCCTCTTTAGTGGACTAAGTGCATTAAATACACCACTTGGCTACATATAGTTGTTTATAAATGGATGGTTCAATTTAGGGATTTCAAATCCATTTTGTGTAATACTTGTATGGTGTGGATAAATGCACATATTTATATCATCTAAACGCATTTCTGTAGGCGGGTTTTGACTGTGTCAGTGCGGAATCTGGGATCTACAAGAACCAAACTGCAGCGACTCTGTCCTGCTTACTTCTCTTCTCCTCCACGACTTCTCCTCTCAGCGCCTGCTTCAGAGTGGTAAGTATACAGCATACAATTGAGTTGAAGAGTCTGAGGCCACTCCCAAGAACACTCTTTTTTCATTGTTTATTAAATACATTATTTAAAACTGAGACGATACACATTTTATTGATCTAAGAAACCCCCAAAGATAATTTAAACATATGTGAATATCCTGTTCGCACACCATTTGCTTCATTGTTTTAAAAAAAATTGCTGTGATGCCATTAAATTTATTCAAAACTACTGTGGTCTCTTAATGTCTAACACCTGATAGTGACACGATTGGCATGCTCCTGTAGGCGTTATGCATTATTGTGATTGCTGCTTTCTGTCAAAAAGAGCACTTTTTGACTTATGATAAGTGAAGAATTATGGAATGGGATATGAGAAATATCATTTAGTATTTAAAAAAAAAAAATTATTTGATATCCTAGTGGACTTTTTTAAAATATAATTAGCATTACGTGCTTTGTAGTTATTCTATGGTATGTAATATTATTAACCCTCTCTGCAAATCATTTGCAAATAAATTTTTTGAAACCCACAAAAAAAACAACCCAAAAAACTCATGGCCTGTGAAATATGAAAGGTAGTAAAAAAGACTTATGAGTCTTGGAAACGCAGGCCATGTGTAAAAAAAACAAAACATTATCATTTGAAAAATCCTCAGTAGTCCTTGAAGCGGTGTCAACATGGTAATAAAAACTGATCTCTTACCAAGTGGAGACATCTTTTATTGTTCTTTGTTCTATAACAGGTTGTTAACCCGTAATGTCACCCTCCCTCTCATTTTCAGGTGGAACCTGAGCAGTTCCTCGCTGTGTGTGAAAGGAGCCAGTGTGACACTTTAAACGTTTCCAGAAGCTCGGCATGCAGTCTGGCCTTAGCATACGTTCAGCTGTGCCACAGAAACTATATTCCTTTGGAGTTACCCATACAGTGTGGTTAGTGTCCAACACATTATCCTAATGGACATGATGCACTGGCAACATTTTGAACTGTTGCTAAAAAGTACCTGCCAGCTCCTAACTAGCAAACTTAGCATTTTATCTAAATGGCTGAAATCATTTGCATCAAAAATAATGGTAATTAATTACATTATACTCCCAATTAAGTGGAAATATGTTTACAATAGATGTGGGCAAGAAATCGATCTTATAACCCAAATATGACACATTAATAATAATAACAATATACTGTTTTTAAAGCATTATTTTAAAAAGTTCTAAGAGATTTACATGACCTTTATTTGGTTCAAGTCAATGACTATGGCTTAATAGTAAGCATGACTATAACAATGTCTG
Source organism: Olivaichthys viedmensis (assembly GCA_028565825.1). Taxonomy (NCBI): domain Eukaryota; kingdom Metazoa; phylum Chordata; class Actinopteri; order Siluriformes; family Diplomystidae; genus Olivaichthys; species Olivaichthys viedmensis. The sequence continues at coordinate 9,957,811 of JAOUQW010000040.1, read as the reverse complement.
GCACTACAAGGCTATAAGGCAATTCCCTTTTCCAATTTGTAATATTTCTGCAGGAATGAGGTGTCTCTTTAGGTTGTTTTTTTTTTTGTTATCCAGGCGCTTTGGCTGGCGGACATTTTTTTCTAAAACGTCTCGACTGTGGAAAATATTGAAAATGAAAAATGAAATTCAGGTCTCTGATTTGTCTGATACAGAAAATTGCAAACAGAGAAGATGTGAAAGCGGTTTTATTAGAATTTATTCTAACGGTTTTATTAACGATTATTGAGAAAACAACAAAAAAATCAAAATACTTAAATGCACACTACCAGTCAAAAGTTTGGACACTAGATTGAATCTATATTTTTCCTTGTCTTAAAGACATTTTGATAAAGGCTTATGCTTGAAATTTGTTACACAAATGTAAGTAGTAAAGTTGATGCCCATGTATACATTTCGTTCTGAATCAAATGTTTTTGCTTAAAACAAGCAGTTTTTATTTAGAACGTTAGGAGAAGCAGAACAACAAGTCGCTCTGCCTATTTGGCAAGTTTTATGAAAAGCCTCCTGGGTGAAGCTCCCTCATGAAGCTGGTGAGAAGATGGTGAGAATGTGTAAAGCTTCATCAGGAACACTGTTAAGAACTTAAAATAGCAAACAGTTTTGATTTGTTTAACACTTTTCTTGGTCACTGCATAATTAATTCCCTATGTGTTATTTCATAGTGTTAATAGTGTTATAGTATTAATGTTAATTATTATTCTAAAATAGTAGACAATAGTAAAAATGAAAAAAAAAAACCTTCTATGAGCAGGTGTGTCCAAACTTTTGACTGGTAGTGTACATAGATACTGCATTAAAAAGAAAAGTCGCTAGAAAAGAGAGCATCATAACTTTGTGCTATTTTAGTTTAGAATGCAGCATTTTGATAAAGTGTAACCTTTTTAAACAAAGTCCTAATTATGAACAATATACTACTACTTACTAGCTACAAGGTAAATATAGATGGTATGAATAACCTACTTCCTAATATGTTAATTAGCAGTTAGTGTGATAAAATGCCGCTCTACATAAATCAACACACAGCTAAAACCTAACAGAGAGCACAGGGACACTGAGCACATATGACCTTTAGCTATATGTTGCAGATAACAACTTTGTGCTTTATTTCAATATACATCATTTGAATGTCTCTTGGCCATATAAGAATAACAACCATAAAGAAGCCTTGCTTTAACAGATTCTGTGTGTTCCAGTATTTGGGTGGTTTCTTAAAATGGCTGACATTCTAGTAAAAACCACAATTAGTTTTACAAGGAACATTTCTAGCAACAGGTGCAGTGTTGGCTCAATACGTTGCCGGTGTATCATGGGCATTACTCCAGAGTACATGGAATGATTAATAGATGTATTTGATGTTTGAAAGCTGATATTTGTCTGAGGAGGCGTATTAAATTTATGAGGAGCTAAAGATCTATACCAACTTTTGTCCATGATTTCCAGTGTAAAGGTGATGCCCTTAAATGCCAAACTTGAATAGATTATGATTGACTCATTTCATAAGTATAACATGTACCACTTTTTACTTTTTGCTGCTTTGCAAATGAATCAAATTCATGGGATTTCTTATTTAGCAACTTTTTTTTTCTTACATTTTTATTTTAAACTTGTATCTGCAGTACAAAGTAATCCTACAATTTTCAATTAATTGCTTTCTAACCTTTTCAATTAACTCTGTTTACTCAAAGACACATTTTCAGGATTAACAGGGAAAGGTGCCTCCAAGCGACCTGAGCTATGCACAAATGAACGTCAGCGTTGTTTTTTAACCTCAAGAAAGACACTTTACATTTTATGCACACTATAAAAATGGAGCCAGTCCATCCCCCCCATGTGTCCAACTGAACGTGCTTTTTTTGTACTTCTTGGACTTGGACCACGGCCAGTGAAAACTCGCAGGTTGTAAAATGTGAAAGGTAGTGAAGAAGACTTATGACGTCCAGTAATCTTCCGTATCAAGGCGAAAAAGTCATTGGAAATTTAAAAGTGAGATTTTTCCAAACGGAAATGTATTGTAGGCAGCATGTCAATGTGAAAATGTCTTTTTGGCAATAAATATTTCTCTTAATGACATGAGTTTCCTTACACCTTCTTACCATACATGATTATTCAACCCATCTATTTAAAATAAAAGTCACTAAGTAATATTATTTCACTTTCATTTCATTTCTTCAAGCATTTTTTTGTGGGAGGCTTTTTTTGCCCAGTATCTTCGTCATGTTGTTTCTGAGAACTTAATGTTGCACATTTGTGCTCACCAACAATGTGGAAAAATAGATGAAAAATAGATAGACAGATCTATCTATCAGTGGGAGTGGCCTATAAATCAATGAACAGTTCTTATTACAATTCATTTTCTAACAAGTAACAGTTGTTGAGAAAACTTGAAGGGACTGTCTTCAAGTCTGGGACAGTGTAAATAGATTCTGCTTCACAAATCACTAAGTCACTCAGACACATGACAGACGCCTGCATGCAGTCATGAAGCACCTGGAAGAGTGCGAACTGACACTGAATTCAGAAAAGTGTCAACTTAATATGGATAATCTGGTTTTCTTAGGCTTATCACAAGAGACATTGGGCCAACAGCAGAAAGGGTTTGAGCTGTTCAAGAGGCCCGGGAACTGGAGAACACCTCGGAGGTGAGAAGCTTCCTTGGCCTTGTCAGTTATAGCAGCAGGTCTATACCCTAATTTGCAACAGTGTCAGAGCCGTTACATTGCTTACTGCAGCTGTACAACAAACATTGAAGATCCTCTATCGCGGCTGTGGAAAGAGACAGACAAGGAAATGAACCACCCCATGAATCTGATGAGTACGTAAGGTTTGTGGCCATCAGAGCCACTCCCAATAATAACTACACAAGAGGTGGCGAAAGCGTCAGCAAATGACCCTGAGCTAAGCGAACTGCCGAGAGCCATACTGAGTGGACACTTTGAGAACTGCAAAATGTATGCCCTGATGGCAAATTAGCTGTTTGTAGTAGGACACTTTGTGCTCCAAGGAACACATATTGTGCTACCCCAAACCTTACATGAGGGACACTTGCTTTAGCACATGAGAGGTACTTAGGGATTGTAGGTACAAAGCAACAGGAATAGGCATGAATATAGCAGCTGAGAAATACTACAAGGCATGTCATGGTTGCCAAATCGTGTCCAGACCGGACACACTGGAACCACTTAGACCCACTGCTCTACCAGATGGGCCCTGGCAGGATATGGCTGTAGACCTACTTGGACCCTTGCCTACTAACCACTCAATACTTGTGGTGGTAGATCACTACAGTTGCTATTATGGATATGATGTTCTGACATCCACAATTACTGAGAAGGTAAGTGATAGCCTTGAAAAGTGTGTCAGGATTTAGCACTGGCATCACATCGGGCTGCATGAGTGCATGTACAGCTCAACAGACAGAGAGGACAGATTATGATAAGAGCATACAATGGCTTAAAAGGGTGTATATTGTGATCAGAGTGCAAGCGGGGACTCTGGCAGGTCTAGATATGACAGCATAAATAAAAGGGAGATCCAGAAGGTAACAGAGGCATGAGGGCACCTTGGGAGATCAGCATCCCAACACTCCACCGTTAACGTAGACTACTCTTTAAATTTAAATTTAAAAAAATTCTAGCTAGCAAGATTGGTGGATTGTATGTTGGTATAACATCTTCATTGTAGCTAAGTAGTTATGGGTCTGGTTAACCAAGCTAATAAGTGGAAGTAAATGACATATACGAAAATAAACCTGTTGCCAACCGGTCGTTTACGGCATCGATGTGATGACCGTCACAGCAACAGTGGAACAGGTGTGTGTGTGTGCGAGTACAGAAGACATGGCACCCAGTCTCTGGGTTGCTTTCTCTTGCTCTCTTTTTATTCTCTAGCAAAGCCTGCTTTGATAGAGACTGGCTTCCATTGATGGAGATTGTTCTTCATTAGTCCACCTCCTACTTTTAAACAAAATGTCATGTTGGCAAATGCCAATTGAATGTTTCAACCTCGTTGGCATTTTTTTTTTTTTTACCTTAAATACCACCATATTCACCTTAAATAAGAAACCATTACATATTGAAGAATGGCACTCTGAGGGCATAAACACAGAGAAAGACATTATTGAAGATGGTAAACTACTATCCTTACACACTCTGAAGGACCGATTTAAAACAAGCCCATCTGATTCTTACTTATATTTCCATCTTGAAAAACTATTTCACCAACCGATATTGCACATAGATATATATCGAATTTAAAACACTCCTATTAAAAAAAAAGTGACTTTAATACTAAAAATCTGAAGAATTTTTTTTTGCCCAATTATATATAAAATAAGAGAATGTCATAGTCCCACATTAAAGATGTCACAGAATTCAGAAATCCATGTCATTATGAAACCAATGAATCATTATGTAAAAAGCGTCATATATTAAACAATGTAAAACTTTCCAGTATGAAGCTAAGATCTGATCAAATGAAAATATTACATACAACATACTATACTCCACAAAAAATACGTTTGTTTGTGGAGTATATTAACGTTTCAAATCTGTGTTGGAAATGTAAGAAAGAAGAAGGATCATCTACAGTTTGTCATTTTGGATGAGAATTTACTAAACATTTATCTAATATACCAATTCTTTTAAGACTAATGATTCTGGTATGTCGACTCTGCATCTTTTGCACCATTAGCTAAGAAAACCATTTTACCACCCTCCTTAATTGCATTGAGGAATATTTCACTAGAAATTACGAAACTAGCAACACATTTCCTTTTCTTTTAAACCAAAATGTAAATGGTACTATGAAATGTGTAAAAAAGGTGTAAATTCTACTGACTTTATAGATTCTATAGGATAATTTTGTTGTAAATTGTATTACTTTTTTTTCAACTGAAAAAAGCACTTCTTGGTGATGGATTTAGACTTTTGGACCGTACTGTAAGCCACTAGGGTGAAAAAAAAAAAAAAAGTCTACAGTAGCTGGAGGGCAGGAGAAAATCTATTTAACAACCAAAATATGAGGCATTAAAAAATCATTTATAAGAGAATTATATAATGTTTATTTGGTTCAGTCAGTATGATCCAATAATAAGCATGACTATTACAATGTCTGTCAGCACATCTGGCTGTAAGGCATTTCTCTTCTCTACTTTGCCATTTTTTAATATTTCTGGAGGAATGAGGAGCCTCGAGTCAGTACACAAGCTGTAAATAAAATTTCGATGAGATTGCAATGAAGTCCGCGCTCATATTGAATCTTCCCGTGATGCATTTTCAATTTGAACAGAAGACAAAATAACAGTGCTGAATTATGCCGTTGTTAAGTGCACATGAACCTCCTGAAAACTAAAAGCTACCTATGGCAGTACTAACAATTCTATTAGCTGCAGTCAGCCTTGCCAGTTAACCCCTTAAACTCCAGACTCTTGTAACTACAAACCTTTACTATTAGTTTTACTGTATAGTTACTGAATAATATACTTTAAGATTAATAATTGAATAATACGCAGAGTTAACAGTCTAACAGAGGCTGCTAGTCACTGCATGTTTACATGGAAAACCAATTCAGTCATACCGTACCGTACCGTACTCTAGGCATGTGCTGATATTCGCTTAGATCCTGGGTTCTCAGTTTCAGTTCAGTTTTTTTTTTAAAATCCAACTTATGGAGAACTTAATAATTACCTCACGAGCTGGATCAGGTGTGTTGGGCTTCCAGGACTGGAGTCGTGTTATGACATCCTGGCTTGGATGTCATATCACAATATTACACACACACACGCACGCACGCACGCACACACACACACACACACACACGGACGGCTATTAATCATTTATAATTGACAAAAGCTTTTCAGCCTACCAGTGTTCATGGAGCTAAGCAGTTGAGGGTTAAGGGTTCTGCTCAAGGGAATTGAACTCAATGTTCCGGTCACTAGAACCGAATCTTAACTACTGAACTACCAACGTTTTTAGTCGGGTCTCAATGGCAAAGACAATAGGCTCAGCCGTTACGTCACTTAAAACCGTCTCATTGGGTAGGATCCAGCAAATGCAGCCTCCGTTTGGGAGAATCCCAAAGACAAGACTGGTGTATCCTTCCTTCAATTGGCCACAATCCTTTGTTTTGTAAAACATGTTGAAAATCAAAATCCTCCATCCTGTTGCTAATAGATGACACCAGAAAATGTCTGTTGAGCTCATGCTTCCTAGGTGATTCACTGCCTACCTAGGCCTCCTCGATTGTGTGTGAGGAGAAAACTTCGTACACCAGTCCTAACAAGGGTTCTCGTACTTCGGCTGAATCCTTGACATCTAGACACATCTATAGTCACTTCGCTCTGTGTTCTATTTAGCTAAAACATGAAGCCAGCGAAAGATTGTCACGATGATGTTCAATGCCGAATGTGATGCCGCCAAGGTACATTTTTGGTTAAAATGCTTGCCCAGTGACACCAGGTACGGGTAGACGAAGTATGCAATACCATGATAATATTGTAAACCACGATAAAGGGTTATGCAAACCATCATGATATGAATATTTTATACGCCTAGTATCTAAAGAGAAACACTGCAGATGAACCTTACAGGAGTAAGATTCACACAAGTAATGCAGTTGGCATACACATATATGTGACCTAGATACTATACATGCAACCTACATACTATTCCACACACCGTTTATATACTCAGACAAGGAAAGAATTGGTCTATTATTTCTTTTTTAGTGTGTGTGTATCCAACACTGTCTCATGATGTGTATTAGAATTAGAACAGGCCAACATGTACGATAAGTATGGCTTCATCCATATGGAATCCAACACAATCATTCTTGTTTTTTGTTCTCTCGTCTCGTTAAATTCCCCACAAACTTTGCGTGAGAGCGAGTCGCCGCGTCTACTTGGAAACATTCTGGACCAAAGGGCATGCGGATTGCATTTATAATGTGTTAATGGGCGAGTGTGGCTTAGAAAATAAGAGCTTTAAGTCTTTTTCGAGCAGATGCTGACCCTCCAGCACTGGCAGATCGTGTTGAAGAGTCGGCAATGGCAGAAAGCACAGGGATCACAGCATGGGGCATGTGCCGAGCAGCTCTCCATCAGACGGGCACAGCGCCGCGCGGGGCCGGGGGCACCACCGCCCACCTCAGGTCTGGGCCTCTGCAACACACATAGCCTAGTTAGTTTAGATTGGGAGGAGCGATAAAAAGTTGAACTCCTAGTTAAGAAAATGAGAAAACAGCATTATTGGATCCTTATGTTCGACGTTGCCAAACTATCCGGTCTGATCTAATAACATTCTCAAAAGATACAGCGTGACGAAATGTTGAACAACACACAACACAGTACAGTACAGTGCTACGCACATACACACAACTACACAAAGTGCAAATACTATGAGAGAAGTGGAACAGTACAGTAAACACTAGGGGTATAACGATACACTTTGTTCGCAATTCGATTCCATTCACGGTACTGGGTTCACGATTCGATATTGTCACGATACGCAAAATATTTTGAAAAAAATTTGAATAAAGAAAAATGACTGAAAAAAATCCTTTTTATTTCTGAAAAATAAACAATGTGCATTTTTGCCTGTATATATTTGTAAACAAAAAAGAATATTTAGTAATCCAAGAAAATACCAGGAA
>JAOUQW010000040.1:9841468-9859028 GCA_028565825.1 Olivaichthys viedmensis | reverse complement strand
ACTGAGACCTTTCTTGAGTATATAAACAGCATCTGTAAGGGAGAACTAAAGGTTATACCAAGAGGGTACTGTTGGTTACAATGGTGTATATTGTAAGTTCACCATTCTGTTGCTCATATACTCAAGAAAGGTCTCAGTCAGTTAACACCACTCTCCAGGGTACCTGGAGGAGTTTGAGGGAACCCTACAACCAGGATGAGGCACACTGTAGAGAGACAAACAGTGATGCCAAGTGCCCTGGAGGGAACACTATTGTCCGAACCCAATTTTGCATTCCAGCTCCCAAGGGCAGAGCTGGACCAGATACCCATGACTCTGGTGGTGGAGGCCCCAGGTTAGAAATCACTCCAGGATCTGTGGTGGAATTGCAGCTGTCACTCCCTCAGACCACCCTGGAGGACACAGGCTGTACCTCACTAGGCAGTGCTTGTGGAGTTGAAGGAGACTTCTGCCATCAACCAAACACTGAGAATGACAACACAACAACCAGTGCACCAGGCTGCTCTTTTTATATACCACGGCATAAGAGAGAGCCTCTTGGTCAGCGAGGCGTGCTTGTCAGTTCTCCCTCAGCTTTGCTGGGACAGGTGGAGGTTACCATACAGCCATCTGGGAGGGGCTCTGAAACAGAAAGAGTGGGGGTCTGTGGAACTGAGGCAACGGCTAATGAACGACTGGATTATGCTGGTGAAGAAGGAGGGAACACTGACGAAACTCCCACCTCCTTTTCTGTCTCCTTTGGAATTCCATCAGAAGAGGGGGACTCTGAGTCAGAGAGGGAATTCAACAAGCCCAATAAGCACCGGGCGAGGCACGCCAGTAAGTCTTTTATTATCATTTTACCATTTATCTTTTTTTTGCTATTTTACATCCTGTATGATGGTGTGATTTGATATATTCATGTTTGCCAAACTTGATTTGATTTGTTGTTTTGCTATTTTAATTTGAATGAGGTAGCACTTTGAATAAATTGTGTGAACTCTGTGTCATGAGTGCATACTAGAAATGTGGTTTAAGATACTAGAATGTACAAGTACATAAGGAAAATTTAAGTTTAAATCAGAGTAGTATATTTTTTGTACTCAATATTACCCTGTATCCAAAATGTTTAGCACACCCAGGATCCTGGAATTATGCATGCACTTTTTTAAGTTAACGTTACTAATGATCCCTTATTTTATGTTAAGTTTATGGAAATTATATGTAATTAGAACTTTCTGATTACATATCTGTAGTCAGTTACCTTGAGCGTTATATCTCATGTTCTATGTCCCATTTTGTCTCTTTTTAATGTTTTAGTTTTGTACCTGCGAGGAAAATTAATTGGAATTAATATTTATTTACTTTGCTAAACTGTACTGTCTTTATGCATGGAAGTGATTGGAAGGGGGCCTGAAGGGTGACGTGGTGAGGATAATAATAAAACATGGGCATGTTAATGCTGCCTGTTGGGAAGCTCTTTGACAGACACCAGCATGTGTGACACTGACAAGTTACCTGATCCTTTAAAACGGGCCATCTTAGCAGCACTTAAAGGGGAAGTGTTCTGTTCTCATCTGTATCTGTCCCCACCATGAGGTTGGCAGTCCACATATGAAGAATGTAGGACAGACTATTGCCAAATCTCCCTTTTGTTTGCTGGTCAAAAGTGATTTTAAAGGACAGAACTGTTTGTGGACTGAAACGTGTCTGAGGTTTAAGTATAAAACTGATGAACCCAGAGATAAAGCCTTTCATTGTCACTGCAGTACTTACAATTGTATGTATTGTAGAAAAAATTACAGATTTTTGGAACTCCTTTGAACTTACTCATCAAAATCTCTGTAGGTCATACATGTAAAAAAAAAAAAAAAAAAACCTCCAGCAAAGCTTTGACAACTTGTTGCTTTCATAATTATTGTGTAATGCCACATTTGCCAATTATGTCTACTATTCTCATAATATTATGTATTTTTTAAATTTATTTAAATGATTTCTCTTTTTAACAGTTTTTGATTTTCAATCAAAATACATCTTTTCAATTTAATCTTTATAATTATTTGACTGTGTATTTCTTAACAAATTATTTCTTGACCACTCACTTTTACCCATTCAATACTCATCAGTGAAGTCTTTGTCCTCCCTATGCTCTAAACCTCTTCCTTCTCTATTTTCCCAAGGGCTCCGTCGAAGTGAGAGCCTGTCTGAGAAGCAGGTGAAGGAGGCCAAGTCTAAATGCAAGCGTATTGCCCTTCTCCTGACTACTGCTGTCCCCAACCCCAATAACAAGGGGTTGTTGATGTTCAAGAAGCACAGACAAAGAGCCAAGCAGTACACACTTGTAAGTTACGGAACTGGAGAGAATGAACCAGAATTTGAGGACGAAAAGGACGAAGACAACGACAAGGAAACACATGCTGTTGAGTTTACAGTTTTAGCCACCAGCGAAACTGAAATTGATGAAGATTTCTTCACAAATTCGACAGGCCACAAGAGCATTGTAACCTTTGATTTGGATACTGGACTGCTTGAGATAGAGCGCAAGCTTCATAACCAAGAAGATATGAATGCCCTCCCTGAAACCAAGGGCAAAGGGGCCCTGATGTTTGCTCAGCGCAGGCAGCGTATAGATGAAATAGCAGCTGAACATGAAGAGATGAGAAATAAGGGGATTCCTGTTGAGGGTGTGCAGGAAGCTGAAAAGAATTACCAACAGGTGAATCAGCACTCCTGCATTCAGACTAATGACAGCCAGAATTACATTGATGTAAATGTGCATCACCAACAGCCGCACCATCAGTACCAGCAATACCAAGAACAGTATTATCAACAGCAGCAACAGCATCAATATCAAGATTACCAGCAGCAGCTGCAATACCATCAGCAGCAACAGCATTACCAGCAACAGCAGGAATACCAGCAGGAGCAACATTATCATCAGCAGTACCAACAACAGCAACAGGTGCAACAGTATTCTCATCATATGAATGGTGTGTCTAGTGATCAAACCAATGTAGTGCAATCATCAGTCATTAATAGAAGTGCCAAGCCATTTTCGGTTCAGAATAGAGCAGCAGCTCCATTTTCCCCATCTGTAAACCAAGAGCAGTCTTGCTACTTAGAGGGACAGGGGGAACAAATTGCTTCCAGAGATGAGCGAATTTCTGTACCTGCAATCAAAACAGGGATCCTACAAGATACCAGGAGGAAGAACAAAGCTAAACCCATGTTTACTTTTAAAGAGCCTCCAAAAGTTTCCCCGAATCCAGAGCTGCTGAATCTTCTCAACAGGAATGACAAGAAGACAGGCTTTGATTCTGGTCCAGAGGAGGATTATCTAAGCTTGGGGGCAGAAGCCTGCAACTTTCTGCAGTCTCCTAAAGTAAAGAACAAAGCCCCACCACCAGTTGCTCCCAAACCTCACATAGCTTCTCCACCATGGTCACCACAACCAGAAATTGCAAACCAGCAGTATTCTCAAGATGCTGAAAATAACATCCCGGTAACTGCCAGGGATTCTGTCCCTGAAATGGAGTCCTCAGCCATACCAGAGGAAGAACCCTCGCCAACACCTGCTCCTGAACGACAGGAAGCTCCAGCAAAACTCCCCTCACAGGTTCAGCCTGAATCAGTCAATGCATGGGGCCTATCTGAGACACAAATACAAACAGGTCAGCAACCAGATACTTGGCGTGAGAATCAATTCCAGCCACAGTTACATGCAAAGCCAGAGCCACCTGTCAGCTCTTGGGATCCATCTTCAACTCAGGCTCATGAGCATCCACCAGTAAGTGCTTGGAGTCCAGCTGAGGTTCCATCACAAGCCCTTGCACAGACTCAATCACAGATGCGGCCATCTTGTGTAACACAATCACAAGTCCTTTCAGAAGTGCAACCACCCACATCCATTCAAACACAGTCACAGCCCCAGCCTACCTGGGTGACACAAAGTCAACCCCAACATCAACCCCAACCTCAGTCTCAAATGAATACATGGGTAACAGCTCCAACCCAGTCACCACCCCAACCCCCATGGGCCCAAAGTCAAGTGCCAGGACAGCCATCTGTCAGTAGCTGGTCCCAAGATCTAAATCAACCTCATCCACAGCCATCCTGGGCCCAACAGCAACAAGAATCTCAACCATTACCACATTGGACAACCCCTCAACACCAGGCCCCTTGGATCCAACCTCAGAGCCATCCACAGCCTCAACAACCTTGGGTCTCTCAGACCCAACAGCAAGCCCTGTCAGAACCACCTGTAAATGCATGGAACCAATATCAGAGTCCAGTTCAAGCACAGCCTCAATGTACTCAGCAGGGTCAACCATCCTCTCAGCCTCCAGCACAAATGCAGCAACAGCAGAATCCTTGGGCCTCAGTACCTTCCCAATCACAACCACAGCCAGCATGGGCTCAACAGCCTCAAGAGGATCCACAGCATACAAGGAATTCATGGGCATCAGAGCAGAACAAAGTACAGCCACCCTGGAATGAGACACAATCTCCAGCTCAGACACAACCTCCATGGTCTCATCCACCTCAGCAACAAGCACCACCACAATCTCCGTCTCAAACAGTTTTAAGTACATGGACACCACGGCCCCAGCAAGTTCCACTCAGTACCACAGCCTCTACTGAAACTCAGAAGCTGCCTCAGCCATTCAAACCTTGGCATCCATCTCAAACCGCTCAACCCCCTCCTCCACATCAACTGAACTCATATACACCTAGATCAAAGGTACCATCACCCATGCCAGCAAGTACTGCCAGTAGTAGAATGTCTGGAATGGGTTCAGCCTCTGGAATGGGTTCAGCTTTTGAGATGCCAGCCTTGCGAGGGAAAGGTGCTGAACTTTTTGCTAAGCGGCAATCCAGAATGGAAAAGTATGTGGTGGATTCTTCTACAGTGCAGGCTAACAAGGCAAGATCTTTGTCACCTTCTCCTTCTTTACCAGCCACATGGAAATATTCACCTAATTGTCGTGCTCCTCCACCTTTGTCATACAATCCACTACAGTCACCCTCATATCCACCAGGTGCTATAAAGCAACCTCCCTCTTCCAGCCCTGCCTTAAAGAACAAAAATAAAGTAAAAGAGAAACCTGCACTTAAACCCCTTCATGTTTTGGATGTTATGAAGCATCAACCTTACCAACTAAATTCATCCCTTTTCACTTATGGGCCAGCAGCAGAAAAACTTGCTGCAGAAAAAGAAGCAGCCCAAAAGCTTGATGCTCAAAAAGCAGCTGTAGCCCAAGCTCAGCCTCAAGCTCCTGCCTCCTATGGTTTTATACCACAGCAAACCCAGCCACCCCAACAGCCCTATGCAATACCTGTTCCCTCACCTGCTATGCATGATGGCCCTTATCACCACACTTCTAACAGCTATCAGCCCACCACCAATGCTTATCAAGAAGTCCCTTATCAACAAATGTATAATCCCCAGCATGCTTACCAACAACCTTCTTCCAACTCTTACCAACAAGCACCAAGTATTCCCTACCAGCAGCCCCCTCCATATCAAGCTGGCCCATATCCAGCTTCCCTAGCACCATGCTACCAACCAGCTCCAACCTCTTATGATGTGCCTACTTTTTCAGTAGCAGCAAGAGCAGATTCAACTTCAGGAAGTAGCATTCTTGCAGCTCCAAAACCAAAGTTCTCAGCCAAAAAAAGTGATGCCCAGGTTTGGAAACCTAGTGCAGTTGAAAGTGTTGATAAGTAGTGTTACGCAATTATCACTTAATTGGCCTAGCAAAGCAAGGAACCAGAGCTGTATATAAAAAGATTTCACAAAAAATTGTGCAGTAAATATTTTGTTACAGATCGTTTAAAACCTTGCTCTCAACAGTGAAATTCAAAATAGAGAATGGTCTTTGTTTCGTCTTTGATCTTTAATACATACATTTACCAGAAAGTATTTCTGTATATTTCAAAGTTGTGTTGCAATATCATATTGTACAGGTTTTACATTTAGATTGTTTCTTTATTTAAATGTTTGTAACTTAAGTAAGTAAATCTTTTACATGACACAGACAAAAAGATGCAATGTTCATCTGACAGCGAAAGAAGAATATTGATATGTGAATGAAGTGAGGGAAATAAAGTTGAAGATTGTTTGATCAGGCAGGGCAGCCAATCGGTACAGAAAGCTCTTGAAATCTGGAAAGACAGACAACTATACCAGTTTGTAAAGTATGAATTATCTCGGTGGTTTAGATAAACAGAATGGTTTGAGTTGAACATAAGTATGAAGGAATACATATATGTTATATAGAATGGGATCTATCAAATACCATGTTTAAAAGTTATGGATGTTGAAACAGTGCTTAATATCACTATATTTAAGACTTTTTTGTAGATATTGTGGGATGCACTCAAAAGCAGTTCAGCCAAAAAGTAAGGTTTGCTTTTTCCAACTTTCAAACTATCAGGCTTATTTTCTCCATTGTTCTCCATTGGGTTTTTTTTTTTTTCAGATAAAAATTAATGCCTGGCCACTTTTCCTGCTTCACTCATTTTATTTCTATATTTATTTTTCTTTGTGACAAATTAGTTTTCAGATGCAGATTTGAAACAACCAGCAAGGTTTTCTGAAATGTAAAGACACTGCAAATTTGGAAAGCATTCATTTTTAATTGTTTTGTAATTTGCTTGCTTTTGGTTGTTGCATTCTTCCCCATGTCCTTTTCTTTTTAATTGTCTTCTGTGGGTTTTCTTCATAGTGCACTTTCTGTAAGACTTTACACAGTGCTATTAAAATGACTCTCTTGTCATTTTGTTTCAGGTTTCTTTGGTTCACATTTGCATGCATCACTTTCACCACGCCTTGCATTAACTTGTCACTTTGTCATATTATTCTTCAATTATTTGATTAACTTGTTTGTATTAGGAAAAGAAATGTCACAGTTACTAGAAAATAATTCCGCCACACCACTGCATTGTACTGGCAGTGGACAGCCTACAAGCCTTAAAATGATAGACCTAATTATGGTATATATTGTTTTAAAACTGAGGTAAGTAATAAAGACCATTATATCCTTAACCCAGTGACTAATAAGCTCTAAGGAAAGGTTATTAATATAGATGTCCTAAAACTGGACCAGTATGGCATCATGCAATTGAGTAGTGCAAAGGTTTGTCATTGCTAAAATATGGAAGTAATATGACTCAAGGCCCATTACTAGGCCAGGCTGTGGCTATTTTTGGAAGAATATGATACTTTATTCCATGACCTGCAGAAGTCACAATCATTGTACATTAATTTAGTGTGGACCATGTCACGCCATTTTTATCAAACTAGTATTCTTAGTATAAATGGAATATACTGACTAAAAATTAGTCTGAGACTGAGACTATAATTAAAAACAAATTTAATTTATTAACAAAATAAATTAGATATCGATTTCTTTTGACACATGTGGTATGTATAGCCAAAATTTCAGTGTAGCGTTTACATTTTTGCAATGGCAGTTTTGTTCTTTTGTTCTGTTATTTTCCTAGCAAATACCACCTATTTGTACAGGTAAACAAGGATGAAAGGAATTATGCTAGTTTTGTATGTCATTAACAAATTGAATCATAACTGCTGTTCTAGTGACAGCAAGAAACCCTGCGCCCCAACTAAAATGCTGACTTGGCACCAGCTGCTAGAGCAGAGACTCATGGTGCAGCTGGTAAGCGAATGCAGCATGATTTTCCACCTTTTAAACAGCAGATGGCAGCCAAATACTTCCTGCTAAAACTGTCATGAATGTGGTTCTATTTGCTAATCACATATTCTAGTGAAATCAGTATGGAAAGAAGAATTGTGGAAAAAAGATGCCATTTAGAGATCACTGGGTGTAGGTACACTGAACACATCTACAAGGTCATTCAGCTCCCAGTAAACAGGTCTAAATGTGGGTTACTCAGGAGTACCCCATAAGTTCATTGTTCAGAGAAATCAGAGGAAGGGCTAAGTGGTGTGCTGATGTATCAATAGCCACTTGACAAAATCCCTGCTCTTTACCTTAACCCACAACCCAGGCCTTGCTGACTAGTTGTTGGAATCTGTTTTGACGGAAACATTCATGAAGCAAAAGCACCTCTAAAAATTCTGCCCGTCCCATCAGTGAATGGTAACAATTTATTAAAGAGTGTACAACACTTCAAGAGACTCCATAAGACCTTGACCTAAAAATGTTGCCCCTGATCATTTGTTGCCACAGTTCATCAACTGAAATTTCATGGTATTTTTATTATGTTGTCACAATAATTTTACAACTTTTTTCCTTTATGTTTTGATTAATGCATTTTTTTCTTTCTAGGCACTTGGAAGGAGCTCGTCACTATCCCCGCCAGTAAGACTGTCACCACTTGGCCTCGGTTCCAGGTCTGCATCTGTTTCCCCATCACCCACACCTTCATCCCATGCAACCTACACCTCTCGCTCAACTGAGAGACAGGTCTTCTGGCTGGAGAAGGGCCGCAAGCCCCCAACCCCATGGGAGGCAGCGTCCCGCCACCCGCTGGGTCTGGTGGATGAAGCCTTTACCTTCCAGGACATGCAACAGTCCATTGCTTCCAATCTGCGCTTGGCGGCCCATCGCAAAATGCTTCCCGAACCTCCAGCTGAGTGGAAGGCTAAGGTTGCATATGAGCCTCCACTGAAGATACAGGGCTGGGAAATGAGTCAGTCGTCTTTGCCTTTTCTTTCCCCAACCAAAAGCACAGCATCTGCCCCTGATGCTCCTGTACCATACGGATCACCTTTGAGACAGGCTAAGCCATCTAGATCTATGACTGAGACCAGTCTTGGCTCCTCTATGTCTGGGTTAGAACGCAGAAGGCCTCTGGGACAGTCAGTCTATAGGAGCACATATAGTAGCACCTGGAGATGGTAAATTCATGTTTAAAAAAATAATATTTGGGCTTCAAAAGTCAGTGCAAATACAGCAGGTTCTGAGTGCTTTTGTTGAGATGTACAGAGTTGTTTTAAAAGTATTCTTGTGAAATCAGTTACCAGTGACCGTGCAAAAGTAGAAGAGCAGGTTCAGAAAGTGTTGAAATGTTGTTCATCGAGGGATTTAGAGAAGTCTGAAAGATGGAATTGTTAAATTAAGTACTATAAAAGGTTCAGAATAACAGCTTGTTTAGCAGCTGGTGATAAGGCATAGACTCAAAGGCTTGAACTATGGCAGAGCATCAATACATAAGCTTAGCCGACTCTGAAACCGGTAAATACACTATACCACTGCCAGCTGTGTTACTATTTGTTTTCATATACATAATAATCAATTTTATAAATAACTAGGGTTATTGTTAAAAAACTCTAGTTGAGAGGTTTCATGAAAAAGGTTCCATATTTCCACACCACATTAGTGGCATATTAAAATCACATTCCAGATTTCTGCATCACATAAGTGGCATATTAATGTGGTTTATCTCAGTAAAAATGCAAAGCAATTTCTTATGTTCGTATGTGCTTATGTTACATCAAACATTTATCTTTTCATATAGTTGAAGATGCATGCGTTCATTCACTGAGAGGTCAGAACAGAATTCAGATTTATTTTCATTTGTTTTAATGTTCTAAGGCTATGAATTAAGCTGCAACAGTGGAATTAGTGCAGCATAAGTGTTAGTGTTACATAAGTCCCCCAGATAGCACACATACATCAGCACCACATGCAAAATTTACATCTCAACGATGTAGCATGCAGCTCATTTGCTAATTGGGAAGACGTTGGCACAATGTTGTTTTTTTATAATTCTCTCCTTTCAGCCACCCTTTCAGTGTAATGTGTGATTAAACCCTCTTGGTGCATGCCCTCTTGGTGACAATTTATTTAATCGCCACACTCTCGGCATGTGATTAGCAGCTCAGTTTCACTTTACGCAAATTTTCTCCCGTAATTAATCAACATAACCTACTTTTTGGGGCGTAGTTTAGCCGGGTATCACACGACTGACTGCAGTCAGCAATTGACTAAATATTCCAACTGGTCTGAAGCTATAAAAAGTGGAATATTAAGAACATTCTGATGCTGTTACTCATTATGATTATTATTTTTTCTTTTGTATGTTCTCCTCTGTTTGGTTAAGCTCCCTCATCCCCTCTTATACCATGGTGAATAACATATCCATTTCTTCTGTGTTGACACGTTAACATATAGTGACACAAGAGTTTTTCATTTTAATTCAAATTAAATATGTATAGTTGACTGCAAACGTTTGCATACCCCTAGAAAACAAGCAAAGTTCATTTGCAACCATGCAATTAGTGTGCTGCTGTTATTTTATTATCACAAGTAACACAAATGGTCAAAAGGTGTTTGTTAAGATATTAATAGTGGGAAGGAAATGATGTTTGAATCACCCTCTCTAAATGTGATATAAAAATTATCTAATAACTTGTATGCCTCTTTCATATTACTCTTTATTTTATTCACTTTGGGAATCTGCTTCTAAATCTTTTTTTTGTGTGTGGGTGTGTGTGTGTGTGTGGTGATGGTGGTGTTTTTTTATTCATATTTTTTATTTATGAATAAAAAATAAAACAAAGAATAAAATATTGTGGAAATATTGTGGAACTGTAGATTTGTCACATTAACCTGGTGCACTGTAACAGCTCCTGGACCAGCCCATGGCTTTTTTGACATTGACCTCTGTATCGCTCATTTTCAGAGATACATGTAGTAAAGCTGAGAGGTTTCGCAACTGAGCAGATCTTGTATTTTATTATCACATTTTTTGCTTAATTAACATTCACAATGCCTTTCTTTGCAATGCAGAAGACCTTTTTTCCTAACATTTTTAATCTTTCATGTTCAAGCTCTCAATTCCTCTGTGAATCAACTCATTCTAACAAAGACATCAGATCTATATCCACATATAAAATCATTTAGAAAGAAGACATACACAAAAGCAAGGACTTAATTGGCCATATATTTTTTTATACATTGATTCAAATGTTACTATGCGAGTGATTTACATCACGCAAATGCAAAAATAAATAAATAAACCATATTACTTTGATTGCCATGTAAATTAGTATGACATCAAAGTTAAACACTGTTGATCAGCCTGCCTATTAATATTCCATCTCCACTGGCTGGACATTAACTAGCTTCATTAAACCTAAACACATGTTTGTGTGTGTGTGTGTGTCCTTTCCACTATTTTTAGTGGAAAGGACACACTCCCCCCCCCCGACTTCTCCACCTCTCCCTTACTCCTATGGTGCACTTGGCCAGACCCCCTCGGTCCTTGATAGAGCCAGGTCCCATTACTTAGTCTGTTTCTAAGCCCTATCCTCTAAAGGATACATACACATCCTGAGGCACCTACAGATACCTCCGAAGTACAGGTAAGGCCCTCCTTGCATGGTTTCTTGTGTGTGTGTATAGAGAGGAAGAGCATTTGGATGAGTCTGAATACTGCCCTACAGTCATCGTCTGTTGTACATGTGCTGATGTAGGTATAAGAAAAGCTATACGTCTTAATCATCATTAGTCATATTGTCGATTTAGGAGTTTTATTATTTGCCCTATTCATCAAACAATAAGGTGCTACATTGTTTCTGTTTTACCTTTGCTGTACTTTCTGTAACTTTGATAAATTTGCTGTAGCATTTTTGCTTATGTGTATGAAAAAGCACATTTAAAAAAGCAGTGAAATTCTGCTTTGGTTTAATTGTTGTATTCCTTACTTTGAAATGGTTCCAGACTAAAAAATAATGATTCTCAGGCTTTTTGTTTATCGTGCAACCATATTTTTCCCAGTTCTGTTGGCTTGGAATCTTCGCTCTGTGCAGTTCTCAGGGTAAAACATTCTGGACTCTGTCTTGGACAAGAACATGGGAAGAAAGGAGTGGTGGGGAAATGATACATAGGGACACAAACGGTCACTTCTCTTCACTGTAGAATCACTGCATCTGCCTCATCTGCCTTATGTAACGTCACACTGTCCCTTGGCTGCACTGTCTGGACCAGTCAGGTTTAGATTGTATGGCGTTTTGAATGTATGGCAGAATGTGTATAAACAATGTGTGTTGCACATGGGAATTACATTTAATGGCCCAAGGTTATGTAAAGGATGTGCTAACTTTGTCATACAATAAATGTTATCTGCTGAACAGGGTGTGCAAATGTCTGTTGGAAATTGTTTGTGAGTTTGATACAGGAACATGGAATACACACTATGCATGTAACTGCTTCCTTTTCTAAACAGGGCACCATGTCACAGCACTCCTTACTGACAGTAAGGGAGAGGAAGATGCAGGCAGCAGCCATTTGCAGAGAAATCCATGGCACTGATGGTATGATGATTTTTCTTTAGCTATCAACAAAAACTAAAACTAAAATCTAACCATTCAGATTTTTTAATGATGTGTGTATGGTTGGCAATGTTTATGATGTGAAAGATGTGAAAGGTGGCATGAAAAATGTGTCAGTATTTAACATTTTTATCTTTCACTGTATTGATCATTGTCTCAACATTTTGCATACATTAAGCCCAGACAGACACTGAACAGTGTTTATAATGAATATAAATATAGTATTCATTATGGCCTAAGTACAATCATTATTGTGAATTCCCAATCTATCACATAAGCCTGGATATGAATCTAAAAGCTTTGAATCCCACACGAGTCAAAAACATGCAGCAACTATCTAAGAGGAGTATGTGAATAGAACATTTCATGCTATTAATTTGGATATTAGTGCTTTTTCTTTTTTTTAAATAGTCCACAGTAAACTGTATGTATAATGTTCATAATATTAAATAATCCATATGAATTCCACTAATATTTCTTATATTTGTTAATGTATTTTGATAGCACAGCACATTTGTACAGTTATACCCATTAACCAAACTCATACAGTAGCCAGAGTCATACTTACTCTCCTGTAGTTAGCATTTTAACACACAGCAAGCCAGCCCACCAGTTCATAAGGTTTATTTTTGTAATTCACCCTCTGCCACACCCTGGCTGGGCTGTAAATAATCCAATGAGATGTTTTTACTCCTGAAAGTAACTAATCCTTTTGTAGTTGTCCATTTGAAACGCTATTTCTGGGCATGGAAAACTGGCTGCTGAGCGAGTAAAGATGCTTACCAGCTGTGGAAACATACTAGTGGGATATTATTTGCAATCTTTGATAGATCTATAACATCTCCGTAATTAGCCAGCATTGCTTTGCCTCAAAAAAAAAAAAAAAAAAAATGTAACCAAACCGATGACCTCCAAATTCCCTGGCACTTGCTGTGAAAAGCCTACTGGTCAAAGGTAGCCATGACTGAGTAATGATTAATGATTAATGTAAAAAAAAAATAATAATAATTACATTGTAACTGTCATGCAGAATTTTTTTTTTTAAGTCTTATGATTTTATACTCTTTGTAGTAAAATTGGCTGAAAAAGAAAATTACAAAATACAGTGTAAAATAGTCCTAATAGTAAACAAAATTAATAAGCTATGATGATAAATCTAGTTAAATCTGCTCACAGAAATGTTTTATATCGCAAAATAATCAAAATAATCTTATGCCACTTCCAAATCAAAGCCTTTTTTTTTTTTTTTGTTACTACAGTGCATGCATAAAACTAATGCAAGTAGGCTACCATATAATGAGCATTTCTGCTTATGTAATGCAACTTCATTAGCAAAATCTGATTAGTTTTGAGAAAGTAATTTTTTTTATACATAATTTATACTAATTTATATATTTTTATATTAAATTCATAATCATTACCATCCTTTTAGTGACTGGTCAAGTATGAATGAAAGCACAAAATCAAAAAAAATAATAATAATTATTATTATTTAACTTAACACACTGTAATACTGTGGCACCTGTCAAGACCATTCCACATGCTTGTGAGATCAACTGCAGAAACCACGTTCAATTTAAGATTTGGAATTTGGAAGTGTGACAGTGTCTTGAGATCAGTGATAACACTGACTTGCCATGCCTCAGTATATCAAATTATTCATGAGCTGATGAGTTTTTACAGAATCTGCACACTTAACATATGATTTGCTGACTCCCACAGGGTCAGAGATAGATCTGGGCCGAAAGGTGAACACACCTAAAGAAATCATGCTGGAGGAACTCTCCTCAGCTTCCAACAGAGGCTCTCGGCTCTTCAAAATGCGTCAGAAACGCTCTGAGAAATACACATTTGAGAGCATTCAGAATGCATCTATTGTTCAAATTAATGTAAGTATGACTAGTATGTTACAGATTTAAAAAGGTTCAACAATCTGTCAATAGATCAATGTAGTCACTTTCAACATCACAGTTGTTATTTGGTCACAGGCACGAGCTGAAGGCAAGTAAGCAGTATTGCATTATGGTATTAAAATGAAAACAAATATAGCATATACTCTAGCTCAGCTGCTAACAATATACATTTTTTATTAGTCCATAGAATAGCTTGCTTTTTTTTTTTTTTGCAATTTTTCAAAAAAAAAATTGTTGTTATTATTACTCTATTAAAATGGGCATATCCTTTTGTTGTCTAAAATGTTAAGATAATGCTAATGATTAAACAAGAGCAGTAGCTTAGGCCAGAGCAAGTGATGCTGTTTAGCTGCCATAATGCAGATAGTCAGATGATGCACAGACTAGACAGGTGAAAGACCATGTGTTATCACATATAACAGCATAGGTAGAACTCTTTTCAATGAATCAGCTAAATTTCCCAAAAGCATTGCAACGCAAAGATTACCGTTAAATGGTAGAGCGAGAATCACATTTAGTATCACGTTTAAAACCACATTTAACATTGTCTCTAGTTTAGATGATCCTTTACAATGCCTTTGGGACACTGGACCCAGATTGTGGATAGAAATAACTTCAATAAAGCAAAATAATAGCTGTGCATCTTGTGTTTTGCACTATGATTCCAAGATTTGAATTAATTCACTTCCAAGCAAGAATCCTCAGCCACTTGCCTGTGAGTAACTGTCTGCTTTTTTCCTCTGTTCAATGCTTCTCTTATTTACCCTTCTTGCAGAACGGTGTGTTTCTTACTGCACCAGGTATTGAAACCACAGATATGAAAACTGATGTTAATAGTGTAGGAGTTGACCAGGCACCAACAACTCCTCCAAACACACCTGACCCACGTACCATGCCCAATCCAGACTGTATAGCCCCAGGTTAGTGCTCATTCAAACGTACAGACCGCCCAAACCCTATTTAGGAAAACTATTCAGACTCAGCGTAGGGCCTGTCATATG
This sequence comes from Olivaichthys viedmensis, assembly GCA_028565825.1. Classification (NCBI taxonomy): domain Eukaryota; kingdom Metazoa; phylum Chordata; class Actinopteri; order Siluriformes; family Diplomystidae; genus Olivaichthys; species Olivaichthys viedmensis. The sequence continues at coordinate 9,843,813 of JAOUQW010000040.1, read as the reverse complement.
TTGTTACTGTAAATTAAACATCATGGAATTTGTACTAGGATTTAAGTATTTCTGATACACTCTTCACTTCTTGATCCATCAATTCCTCTGTGAGCATTTCTCTGTAATAGCCCTGGGCCTCCACAGGAAGCTTGTCAGGCATTTCCTGTATCTTCTAGGTTCTGGCCCATTGCAGAATCAGTCCATGATAGCATCTCTAACAGATTTTACATCTGGGCCCAACAGTGACAGCTTGGCAGCACCAAGATTTGAACTCACAACCATCAGATCAGTAGCCCAAATTCTTAACCACCTAACCACCACTGTTGTGTGGAACCACCATTTGTTTCTAACCTCCCTGCAGGCAGTGTCTATTCCCATACATTAAACCTGTAATGTACTGTACAGCCTTTTGAACATTAGTGTCTTAAAATATGATGAGGCCCTCAACACTCAGGGACAAGCATTGTACAGAGTGTAATGGAAAGACTTTATATAAGAAAAGATGTTCCTGCATCTTTGAAGGGTAAAAGTATAGAAAGAAACTTCCATTAAACAGCAAAAAGAAAATATAAGATACCGTAAAAAGGGGAAAATACCCCATGCCCTCAATTTCTTACCTAGCCGAATGATGGCGCCAAACCTAACCTAATTTATTGAGCGGGTATATTCAGGCTAATTTTTACATTTCATTTTGAAGACTGAATTCCTGAGATATATTCACTTGGAACATTTTTGAGATAAGTTTTTCCCTTGGATAGTAGTGATCTATGTAGGCTATTTATATTAAGTTTTATTCAGTACATGAAAATATTTTTTTTATATGATGATGGGGGATTTGCCATGAAAGTAAGGCTTTAAGGAGGGAAAAAGACAGATTCTTTCTTCTTTTAAAGTGAAAATTTTAAGTTTTGCCTCTTTGGGACATGCCCTCTTAGAAATGGGGGGAAAGGCTTACAACTTATATGTAATCTATTAATGGAATCATTTCAACCCAGAAATTCATATGAATTCTAATGAATGGGTATAGTGAAATCATAAAATAAACCTCCCAATAGCGGGACACAAATCCCCAATACAGTATTTTTTCATTTTTGTGCTATAACAAAAAAATGGATACTGTTCCAGTTTATTTTCCCGAACAGTTTGTTGGTTTATGCGTCATCATCCTGTTCATGGCAGTCTTGTTTCTAAATATGTTGTAATTTTACAGGAAATGAACATTCTTCTTAATAAGGGTGGTCTCCCAATCTTAACTTCTTTAGGCTATCTATGTATACAACAGTGGAGAATGGCTGATTGTCATTGTTAAATCAAGCTAGTTGAAACCCATAATACTCAATCAACCACTAAGAGAAAATCTGTCATGCTGTGTAGGAATGTAAAAAGCAGTGTAACAGTGTAGCTTAAAGGTCGTTTCTAATTATCTCTAATTGTCATTTTCCCCCTCTGTTATACAGACAATGTATACTGTATATATACCAGTACAAATGGATTTTATTTCCAGTGATAATAATTTGACATAAAAAGGGGATCTTAGTTCAAATAATAAGCAAACATTAAGAAACTTTTTGAAAAAAAAGAAAACAGAAAATGTTCTACAAAGAAGTCTACTGGCATTGTGCATTCTTTTCCCATGATGGCACAGCAGGTAACATGTCTCCTTGACCTGTGTCTGTCTCTCTGCTCAGCCAACTTAGTCATGTGTTCTTTTTTCATCTGCATTTATTACATAACCCCAGCTCACACATTCTAAAGATTTGTAGTATTTGATGTGCACCATTTAGGTTATGGCGGTCCCCTGAAGGGCGTTCCAACAGAGAAATTCAACCGCACAGCCGTTCCCAAATCCTACCACTCTCCCTGGGAGCAGGCTCTCACCAGTGACCCCTCTCTAGCAGACATGCTGCATCTACAAATACCTGAGCCTGAGCCCACACCCGAGATACCACAGTACAGAAGCTTTAACCGGTGAGTACTGTTCTCTGTTAATAATGCCTATTACTCAGCTGTCTTATTCTCATATTGTTTTGTCAACAAGCCTTTGTCTTCTATGAGGAATGTGGCAGAGTCCAGGAAAGCTGCTTTATAGGGGAACAGCCATGCTTTCTAAGCCAAAAGATGCAGCACGGAAAAATTTGAACTTTTTTTAGAACTATTTTTAGCAAGGTACAAATTTGGAAATACTGAGTAGAACACAATGTTCCACCTCAGTTTTATTCAAGTTTACATTTACAGGAGATTGTCAGGAGAGAATGTTTTGTTATTTAGCAGTGGGATTGTGCTTTGTAGATAGTCACACACACCTCTTGACTGTCACTGCACTCCTGCACTTTATTGGAGCTTTTTCTCGTGGACAGTACTAT
>JAOUQW010000040.1:9820398-9833587 GCA_028565825.1 Olivaichthys viedmensis | reverse complement strand
TAGTAAATAAGAGTCCTGGGATGAGCACAGGATAGTCTTCATGATTACAGCTGCAGTCTGTAGGAGATGTAAGTCTGTAGTATCCAGGTGAGATTATCCATTTAAGTAGGAAGCGGAGTCCTAGGCATAAACTGTTTTTGGGAAGTGCGAGTCTTTAGGGTATCCATATGAACAGAGTATCCACAACAAGAGGTGAGCCTTAAGTTCAGAGAGCTCCAGATGAAGAAGCAGGAGGAAATTGGCTGTTTAATTTCCGTTTAATTAAGTTCTTGTAATTTACCTATTGGTTTCATAGGAAATTGGTCTACCCCCAATTCCAAGAAATGTACTTCTGAGGATATTTATCAAGGGTGGGATTCAAGTCTCTTTGAACACCATATCAAAGTATGAGAGAAAATATTTTGAAGGTCACTTTGGTCCTTCAGTATAGCCTGTTTCTCTTATGGTAGTGTTATTTCGCCAACAAGCAAGCAAAGATAACTAAAGACCCACCCAGGTATAAAGTGTTGAGTTGGAAGTCACCTGTTTGATCTGTATGACACCAGGTTTCAATAGTTCTTTGATCAGCCCTGAACCATGCTGAGTGTGGACACATCTGCACCCCCTTAAACATGATTCTACTCTTTCAGCAACAGATATGGAGGAAAATGCTTCACCATGTGAGCAAAGGCTCCTCCATATATTACAAAAGAATGCCAAAAGTTCCTCCTCTGTTATAATCTGTACTTTTTGGTTATTCTGCCAAAGAGTTCATTTGGCACGTGTGGAGTCATAGATTTACGCTCTCAGTAGAGTTTATGATCCACATCTCACTAATAAGTCTAAATCATGCTAGTTCTGCATGTGTTAATTTCTTATATGTTTGTAATGCTCTTATGCTATTTTCTGCTACAGTCAGGTTCTAGGATTTGAATAAACTCTGGGATTGTATGTGGGATTTTTCATTTTTCATCTAAGGTAATCTCCCTGACTTTCTGCCTTTCCCTTTTCAACTTTAGTTAATATATAATTTGTTGGCACAGAATTACCTTAGAGCTTTGCGACAAACCATGCACGTCATGAACAAATGGCCAAGGAGTGAGTGATCTTCGGCTGGATTGTGAATAGTCACAGCAGGTGGTCAGACACACAAGAAGCAAGAAGAATATGCAGACAGGATTACAGTGCATTGTACATCTCAAACTGGATTCCAATGAAGAGAAAATAACCAAGGTCAAAAGGGTGGTGTTGAGTTGCAGGGGAAGTTAGCAGCAGGGTGTTAAGTGTCAGATGAGTCAGGTGATTGATATTAAAACTTCTGTTTTGAAGCTGTTAAATTCTGGAGCTTTCTAAATGAACAATGTTAAGTTTTTACCAAGACCAAACATTTCTTTGTGCTTTCTGCAAAAACAAGAGCTAACTAAACCAAATACTGATTAATTAGCAATAGCCGCTTATTCCTTGTATGTGAAAACCTACTTGGCAATAAACCTGATTCTGATTCTGATTCTGATTATTGTGTAACTCTGTTTTTTATTTACAAAGGGAGAAATTAACATTTGTAAGGAAGCATTTGTTAAGTATTAAGCATTTGTAAGGAAATTAAAACCATTCGTTTAATCTTGGTAGTGAATCACAACCGGTATAGTTGGCCTACAAATCTACTGTGGCATTACATACTTAGATGGAAAAATAAAATTCATGTAAAGCAACATGGGGCTTGACTGTGTCACAGTCAGAATCATTCCTTCTTGTTCAAAGGGAAATGGGATCCTCAGGAGACCAATTAAAGCCTACACAGTCCTAACTAGTAGAGCATGACCTGTTCTCCTGAGGCTGATTTGGACGATGTATGCAGCGTCTTCAGTCGAATGAGTCACCAAAAAGCTATACATTCTTTACTGATGCATTAAAGCTTTAATTTTATATGCCCGTTATGGTAAACCAAGTTACATGATATCATGCTGACATCAGTTGTGAAGTGAAAAAAAAAAATCAGGAGTAAGAAAGTCTTTGATGGAATATAACAGCAATCTGTTCACACAAAGCATTGTGTGGGAAAAAGTTTACCTCAATGATGCATTAATGGAAAAAATTATTTGTATCTTATCCTAAATGTCAGAGCCTGCTCATCTGCTCTAGCAGTATCAGTGAAAGCCTTTGCTACCACGGCTACAGCAAACATGAAAGGAAAATACATCACCATCACCACTTAACAATGTTCCTGAGTTGATGTAACGTGGGTAAATGCCAGAAATTTGTTCCTCTGTTCAGACAAACGGTTTGCTTTACTCCAGGCCTAGAGCTGTTTGGTGAAAATTTAATTTTGAGGAATTTGCTCATGAATTTAGCAACTAATCATCTGTTACTTTTCAAATAAACTACCGTCGATATTAAACAAAGGTTACCTCCCTGTACTTCAATCAAAAAGACTGTATGCAATTAAGGAACTCTTTTTCGGTTAATGCATATAATTTGCCAGGTATCAACATCCTATCATTGCTCCCTCAATGTGTCCACTTTCAACAAAATTATACCTGCACTATACCTACATATCACTAATGTGCTGAGGCTAATATACTTATGAACTTAGTTGTGTTTGATTGTAAATGTATTAGTGTTTTTATGTTCTTTTTGGCAGTTTCTTCCTCTCATGTTTTCATTTCTGTCTTCTTTTATAATAACTTGGTGTTATTATAGATGAACTATATTTGAGAGCCTTCCATCAGTGTTTAAAGAAACAAAACGAAAATAAATGAAAGTAGTGATCCTTATATCTGCAAATCTATTTCAGCAATGCATGTCAGTAAACAGCTGCTTAGGTCTGCTTATACCAGTGCATATATGTAAATGATGGTTGTGAGTTAGTGCAGTGTTTAATATTTCATCACAGGTTCCTGGAGGTAGACCAGTCCACCTCCCACTGAACACTCCTAGTTCTTCTTATCAGCTGCATAGATATTCATCAGGATGCTGAATGCCTGAGTATATCAAGGCTACAGAAAGCAGAAGTAAAACCTGCATATCCAGTAGGGTTGGCACACCTGTGGCCTGCAGTATTGCATCACGAACATGGAATGACGTTTTTCATAATCTACAATAACAAAATTCTCAGTGTGTTAAGACCAACTAAGAAGGATAGTCATACCACCAGCACTCATGGACTCACAAGATCATATCCTGAGAGCTGATCAGTCACACAGACACACACGCACATATTCAAACATTCAACTATGTCAGTTTTCTTTTACTTTATTTCAATCTGGATGACACTCAAAACCTCTCACTGAACACTCTTTATTGCTTTCTCTGATTACTTTCAACAGTTAAACAGGTCGTGCTCAGCAGGCACACAAATAAATGACTCTGGACCTCTGGCCTAGGTGTTACATTTATTAGCCCAGGTTTATGGATGGAGTTTAGTGAATGTTAGGAACTTGAAAACGGTTTATATTGCATTGTACAGCAGTAGATGCCTTGTCTTTTACCTAATAAATTATGAAAGAAATTTGTTGTACCAAATCTGTAGATCAGGGGTCTTCAATCTTATCCGCAAAGGCTCAGCATGGCTGCAGGTTTCCATTCCAGCCAATCAGGAGCCACACCTGATTCAACTTGTTTAATTAATTGATATTGGTTTTCAAACAACTATTGAATGAAAGCCTGCAGCCACACTGGCCCTTTGTGGATAAGACTGAAGACCCTTACTGTAGATACATTACCCCATAAACAACAAAACATACCTGAACTGTAATCATCCATTTCTTTTTGATGTACTGGTTTGGCCGATTAACCCATTTTACTAAAGGAAACCTCCAAGAGTAGTTTGTTTTTATGTGTTTTAAAGGCAGTTTGGAATATCCATGTCCGTGCAAGCCATTTAATTATGTGTGTTGGCTTACTTCCTTTACACAAAAAAAGAAAAGAAAAACTATGGTATGACTCAATAATAAGGTTATTTCAGAATATTTGAAAAAGAAATAAGAGTAAATTAGTTACTTCGCAGTGTATATAATAGGTTACATGCATTATTCAAACTGATGCCGTTTATATTGGAAAATCATATTGAAAATTATGATAATGAGTCTAAAGTGGAGTTGTAAGTATTTGTTTTCCTCCATCTTTTTATGTAATGGGCTTAGACAGATGGTGTTCAGATAACAGCAGACTTGCATCATATTTGACTGGGCTGCACTTTAAGCTTTTTCACCACTACAGGAACCCCAGGGGTTCTTAAACCTTTTGCAGCCAGGGACCCCTTTCACTGTAAGAAATTATTATTTACTCAGTAAATATGTTGCCATTCTTTTTTTCCCCCACTTAAATAAAGTGCTGCAACGATGGAACAGTATAGTATTAATACAATATAGTAGTATACTATATACACTGTGCATTCCTGAAATGAGTAGACCACGTTTTTCACTGGGCAGAGGAAAAGTATGTACCGAAGCTTGTGGCAAAAAAAAAAAAAAAAAAAAAACCCCACTACAAAACAACTCTCAACTTTTTGCCGTCGCACGTGAGAGATGTCTGTTGCTCCATGCGAGCTCGCGTCCCAATGGTGCTGTATAGAGTGGGCGGTGCTTCAGTGCGGCGGTGTATACAGGGGCGTGGCTTCGGTGCAGCGCTATATATACGGGGGCGGGGCTTATGCGCTGCGCCGCGTCCACGGGGTAGGGCTTCAGCTCGGCGCTGTATACAGAAAGGGGCGGGGTTTGAGCTCAGCGCTGGAAACGTCACTAATCCTGAATTTCAGGTGGCCGCAGTGCGCGAACTGTGGCTCACTACCGCTGCACGCACTCACCATAGAGGGAGCTGCAGTACTGCCGGGACGTTGCGACTTAGAGTGACATATTGAAGTGCTGAGTTATGAGGAGGAGAAATAAAGCGGCTGAGAAGTCACTGCTTCAACACAACAAGTGATTTTCCACCTTGTCAATCATCCTTGTTTCTTTCCTAACGCGCGCGCGCCTCTTCCGCCTTTGACACTTCGGCAATTGACGCCGCACTCCCAGCCGAGAAACAACGAATGTTCGGGAATATTCGGGAATAGTCGCTGATTTTAAATTGGTCGGAAAGAAGCGAAATTACCGGAGAAGTGCTCGTCCATACGGTGAGTCGTGTGTGTGTGTGTGTCGCGATATGTATTCGCTTTGTTTTTGGGCGAACTTTCCTCGCCATTTTTCATTCGCCCACTGCGCATGTGACGGAGACGGAAATGTACCTGGTTCAGGTGAAGCGCTCTGTCGCGCGCACCATAACGAGCTAGCCCAGAGTGTCGCGTGTGAAGAGTTGTTTTTCTCTCTCTCTTTCTTTCTTTCTTTCTTTCTTTCTTTCTTTTTAAAATGCAGGCTACCTCGGACGCAAATGGGCTTTGTCTGCATTCATCATGTAAAATCTAACGTGACTGAGACGCCGAGGTAGCCTGCGGATCTTCCTGTCAAGACACAATGTTCCCGCAGCATGGAAGAAATGAGGAGACCCCGTTATGCCGCTTATCCTTCATCCAATATTTGCCTTTTTCCTCTAAGTGGTATAATGGTGCGCAGGTTGTTTGTTTGTTTTTGGTTTTTTTTTGCTTTGTTGGGCGTCGTTTTGGGCACGTTAATTCAGAGAAACTCCCATCGATACCATCTTGAGTTATGCAGAGCTCCAGGAATTTCGAAACGCGCATGCTTTTACTTAACCCTTCCATCAGCTTGCAGTGGGGATCTTGACTCCTTCACAATTGCGTCGACCATTATGTTTACATATGAGGCCTGTAATTCTATTCCTGTAAAAAAAATATTACAATAATCATATATGTAATTATCCCCAAAAAGGAATAGAGCTGTATTAGTAGCGCATGTCGCAGGTAAGCATCGATCAGTTAAAGTGCTGAATGAAATAACTACAGAGTTCTGGTGTGAGAGTATGTTGTCAGGTTCGGGCTTAGTCCAAGGAAGCGATACACTCCAAACTAGAATCAAATTTGATCACATTAGTAGTTTAACACATGAAACGCCTGTCTAAATTTCTCGACCTTTAGTGTTTGGGTGAACATCTCGGCAGCCAAAAATGCGACGCATCCGTTTATGTTTTGTGATTAAAGGTGTGGGAGACTGTTGCGTTACTCTTCACTGGGCAAATAATGCCGCAAATAAACGTTTACCAAATAAGTCCTTTACCTGCAGACTTTGGGTTTACAGGAATTCTCTTTTCTTCATTTAGCCATTTGCTGCTTTTCACTTATTTGGATACGGTTACAGAAGCATCTTTCCACAACTCCTCACTGTTGGCATGAGTGAAGCAGATCACTTAAAATAAGCTTAAAAGCAGTAATCATGATCTCGTCAGAATGAAGAAACGTATTGACGAATAGTTTAGTTTATTGTGAAGTGCCAGGATTTTTTACCATCTCACGTGGCAGTGTTTTCAGCATGTTCACTTGTCTGCTCTGGGTTACATTAGAGAGTGATGAGAACGTGCAGGCATGCCGAAAAACCGGCTGATGTTTGCTATGTTGCCTCTGTCTGCTTTAGGATCAGCGTTGCTTTCCACGTTGTTGCCTCAGTCGGGCTTAGCTGTTACACATTACTGATTTAAGACCATGAGAACATTATTACAGACCTGCTATGTCAAGCAGTCCCGTGGTGGCCACTTGCTTCCTTGTGGAAATGAATGGAATAGTTTAGCTTTTCTTTTTTGAAGGTTTAGTGCCAGTTTTGGGGATTGGTGTTGTTGTAAGGAGAATGATTGGACATGGGGGGTGCAGCCTTTGTTTTCAATTTGTTCTTATCTACCAGTGACATTTACACTCACATAGGCTCATGCCGTTTGATTATGTGTGTCACGGAGAGAAAGCTATTTTTCTTAACAATGTGTCCTCTATGGAGACACCTTTTGGAAGTATAAATACCTAGCTAGGATTAACAGTTCATGAACATCATTTTAGTATTGGATGCTCGTGTTTCTGTTAAATAAATTGTTCCTTTCTAATATTTATTTTTATGTGAGAGACAAAATAACATTACGAATAAAGGTAATAAGTCATGATGCTCATCAATTTATGTATATCACTACCTATCAAAATCAACTTCCTGAGGAATAACAAGTCTAGTGAAATTTGATTGAAACAAGGAGTGTTGGATCATCATGATTAATACAGTTTATAAAAGAAAAAAACAACATGGAAATTAGTTATTGTAAGGGAAGTTGTAAAAGAAGAAGCTGAATAAATGGTTAAGCCCCGGTCAAGAAGTCCCATTAAACAGGTAGAAAATGAACAGAAAGAAAAGTCGTTGGCTGCCTTGTGGCTCTGACATTTATTAGCAAGGGGGAGGATGTGTTTGGGAAGTGGCTTGCCACATTTAGGGGATGATATTCTACTTCAATTGATTGCCTGGAAATGCTATAGGAAAAAAGGCTCAGTGTTTTCCCATGTGCTCGAGTGTGGCTGTGAGAATGAATGGGCAGCAAAAATGTTGTCTAGGTCTTGGCTGTGTGCATTCCAGCTGGAGACGTAGTGATGTGTGCATGTGCATGTGTGTGTGTGCAAACGCACTACCTGTTCTGTCTCGCAGGACTCCTAGTGCTGACTGCATGTGGAACACAGCGCACAGCCTACAGGAAGCCCACACAGGAAACGGCCACTGCATTGTTGCTGGAAGCCAATATGTCCCTCTCCCGTCCGCCGGGAATTCAGTCGCTCCTTCAGTGTTGTTTCATAGTTTCAGGAGCGTGTCACATTTCGCCTCTACACACTCGCTCACAAAGGCTAGGAATTGGTGTGTGCGAATAGGAAGAGGATATTTTTTCAGAAAGCAGCAGTATGTCTTGGTTCCTTCCACAGTGGTGCGCTGCTTCCTACATTTCTTACATTTGTGTTTTATTGGCATGTACATACCAAAGCTGCCATTGTGCATTTTTTTGTTTGTTTGTTTGTTTATTTAATTTTGTTAAGCTAGTCCTTCAATTATCTTTGAAGGCCCGGTCCCAACCTTTACTTCTAAACTTAGTGTATGTATTTATGGCCTCACGAGTTCCATACCCTGCTAGCTGTTATTCTGTCCTCCCTCTGACAGGTACTACTTAAATTCCTGCCTCTGTTTTAGGAAAGTGTCACCACATCACTTACTTTGACGTCAGTTCAAAACAATGGAACTGTGACACTGTTACTGTGTTGTATTTGTGCTGGAGGAATTGGTATGAGATGTTGAGCTTTGCACAGCTTGGTGTTTACATATTGTTTATTTCCATACAAAACTAATATTTGTGTAGATTTTAGAAATTTATTTCAGTAGGTGGCATGTTATGTTCTTGTACTTGTTTGTCAGCGTTTGCATTTCTCACATTTTCTAGACGGCATTGTAATATTGGTTGTCTGTTATTAGTTGCAAATTCACATACTATTTTCTCATCAGGATGTTTCTCTTTCATCAGGGGGTAGTTAAACATTTATTTGGCTCTTTTCTTTGTAAAAGAATAATGTTTTGGGGTATAAATAAATCTGAGCAGTATTGGGGATTGCAGTTTTAATTGTAGTTTGACAATCGGGTGAAATGGCCTTCTGTGGCTGGAAAGTTATTTGCATATCAGATGAGTTTCTCATTAGAAAAGGCAACAATAATATTATCCTTAATTAGGCAATTCATAAGCGCTATGAGTGTAATTGAATCAGGGGTGGATTGGTGAATATGTCCCATGCCTTGTGTGATGGCATATTTCAACTCGTCGTGTGTACGACTCTTAATCTACAAGGGTTGTTTTCGACAGTGCATCTGGTAAACCTTTAGCTTAAAAAATTGTAATATTTGTCACTTGGAAAATCTCAGAACAGCTAATCAGGTGGAAGTGGTTTATTCCAGACACGGTAAAGGAAGCAACACAATGCTGCCCTCAAGGAACTGAGTTTTTTACGTAGCTGTGCTGTTTGTTCAACCGATCTAATGTGTCATTACACTATTTTAGACACAACAGCAAATTGACTCAATTCTAAATTCCCTCAAAGGCAGAAAAGAAGTGCTTCTCGGATGTAATTAGTCTTAAGAGTTTTTTGTTTTTTTCTGCATTAACGAGCGTGTTTATTCCTGACCAGTGGAAGTTCAATGTAATGCTCAGAAGGCTTAATGAGTGTACTGCAGGAAGTTATCTCACATGCCCATTTGCCCTCTGTAGGAAGGGTGTGGGCAGAGTTGTTTGGCTTAAGTGAGGGCTGTTATGGTGAACTCATCTTGTCTGGCTGGTCAGCAGAGCCAGTAGTAACGTGAGACCTGGCATAATCAGAGACCTGAGCAGTTTAGAAAAAAGAAGGAAATGATTTCACATTCAGTGTGTCATACTGGCATATTGCATAAGGTGTGGGAGTATGGTTAGTCTGAATATACCACGGAATGAAACAATAAAGTCTTTCTATGAATCCTAATTCTAGGCCATCAATCCTAGTATATAATCTACTTTGACTATATAGACAACACCTGACCTAGTTCGAAGAAGACGTTTAATACAGACACATGTACTCGCATGAACTCAGTGGCATGGCAGTGATGGCTCAGTGGTTAAGGCATTGGGGCTAGTGATCGGAAGGTTGTGAGTTCAAATCCCAGCATTGCCAAGCTTCCACTGTTGGGTCCTTCAGCAAGACCCTTAACCCTCAACGGCTCAATTGTAAGTCACTTTGGATAAAAATGTCAGCCAAATGAATAAATGTAAAAGTAAATGATGAACTCCTGCACCAGGGACATTATTAAATCTGTAGTTGTTTTATATGAGGTCCAGTTTTTCATGTATTTCTTGTGATCTTTCACATTCTTCTCCGTTTCCCAAGTTGACGTCATGCTGCAACAATAGACTGAGAGCCACAGTTGAGGAGCTGACAGGAAAAAACAAAAATTCACTATCAGCGCTATGGTATGATCCCCACCTGAATCATCACCTGCTGGTAGCAGTCATAATTTTCTCGCTGATGCCACGCTGCCAATGGCCATAGAAGCGGCTGAGTACAGGGTTTATTGTAAGCAAACGGTGGCTTGATCACAATTCATTTTAATATAGTTTACCAAATATAATTTAAGAGAAAGATAATTAAATTGACTAAATCAGCTAAGAAAACTTTTTTTGTAACAAATTTAACACAGCCTGGCAACCAAAGACCGTTCTTCTGCTGTAATCCACTCTTCTCATATTCATTATTAATCATTTGTAGACACAGCTTGGGAACCAAAAATAATTTGTGGATAATGTGTGTGTCACACTTGTAGCGGAGCGGCGGACACAAGCGCAAAGCCAGTTTAAACACATAACATTTATTTCTCTTGAGATACAAAACACAACGCGGAACTGAATCCAAGCGGACATACAAACAATCATGGACAGCTAGACGGCAACAAGGAGGGCTTTTAAACACTACTGATTACAAACAAAGGACATGCAGGTGGGGACAATCACATCATGAGACAGGGATATCACACACACACACACGGGCGCACGTGGCGGCCGTTGCCACGGCAACCACCCGCTAGTTCACGCGCCCAGCCGCGCACGTGACAGTGTGGCTAGTTATTGCAGGACTTATGCCTGTTTCGATTTGGCAACTGTGCATGCCTCGTTTAAGCTGTTATATTTTAATGCTCCTACCTCACCAGTTGTGCACATATAATATCTGCTAAATTAATAAAGTAGCAGACCATGTTGCTACTTAGTAGTTGCTGCCTTAGTAGTTTGTTTTTCCCGAAGATCACTTCAGCCCTTCAGCATTATGATGTTAAATGTAAATGGTGAATTAATTTTGTTGTTGGCTCTTTAGTTACAAAACAAATACCACATTATTGCAGACAGTGTTTACCGTCCAATGTGGGGGTGCATTTCCAGCCTGCAGCACTGAATTTAATCCTAAAAGCAGGAGCTCTTTAGCACCGTGAGGCTTAAGCGATCACCTTGGAATGCTGTTGCTATGGCAGGCAGTGGCCATGTTACAAACGTGCAGAGGGCCTCTGAGCGTCAAATAGTGGTGGTGACTCTTTGGGGTGTTTTTTTTGGCTTTTGGTGGTGTTTACTCTTTGCTTTTGTTTGTTAAGAATATTGAAACCTAGTCTGTTAAAGAGCATAGCTAGTGAAACTGCGAGCTTTTCCCCAGTGTCTGTTGGGAACTTTTGAAATGCAATTGAGCCAGACATGTTGCTGAACTGGTTGGTAAAATGAGAAGTTTTGTGTAAAGTATCACACAATTGTTGGTGTTGCTGTAATTATTGGTGTTTAGCAGTTCTCATACACCAACACAGGGAAATGCAAAATCTTCTAGAAAAGATTAGATTTAAAGATTGGATAAATGGACTACTAATACATATGAGCCAACATATCAAATGTTGGAAGTAAACACCTGAACAACTTGTCCATGTACAAATACTGTTCAATCAGATTCTTGGGGAAAAAGTACTCCAAATAAGAGAGCGTGAAATAAATTTCTTATTTTTGGCAAGTTTTGCACCAAAGAGACCTGCTCTACCGTTGAAGCTGACCAGACTTCCATTCCACAGTATTAGCCAAGGCTTAACCACAAACCAGGAGGTGCATGTGGTTTGTGTGGAAAAAAAGAGAAGTGCCTCTACTCTACAGAGGACTGTTTATCTTTCACAGTTTAAAGGATGGCTCATAAGGGTACACGTGTCTTACCAAAATGTGCTGTGAGGCAAATGGCTTGGCAAGTTAATATGAACTTCCAGACATTATGTTCAACATTTGGTGGGGGGAAAACAAATCTGCACGTGAGCACTAAAATATTTCCCTATCAATTTCTGGATCTTTGGTTTTTCTAGACAACAGAACGGAGAACTATTCATCTAGTCTGCTATCTATCTTGAAGACCTATCCCTTTATCCCTTTAAGACTTTTTGGCCTTAATTTGATGTAATTGGGGCAAAAGTTCAATGAGAATTCTTGAAGCATGCATGATTGATGGAACATGAGGCACAACTTAACTGTAGGAATTTGAACCAGGATGATGATGATTATGAATAAGCGATTTTGAGAAGAACAAATACACTATATAACCAAAAGTATGTGGAGACCCCTCCTAATTATTGAGTTCAGGTGTTTCAGCCACACCCATTGCTAACAGGTGTATAAAATCAAGCACATAGCCATGCATTCTCCATAGAGAAACATTGGCGGTAGAATGGGTTGTACTGAACAGCTCAGACGACTTTAAACGTGGCACCGTCATAGGATGCCACTGTTGCCACAAGTCAGTTCGGGAAATTTTTGCCCTGCTAGATCTGCCCCGGTCAACTGTAAATGCTATTATTGTGAAATGGAAGCATCTAGGAGCAACAACAGCTCATCCACGAAGCAGTAGACCACGCAAACTCGGAGCTGGGCCGCCGAGTTCTGAAGCGTGTAGCGCATAAAAATCGCCTATCCTCTGTTGCATCAATCACTACAGAATTCCAAACTGCCTCTGGAAGCAACATCAGCACAATGGATTTCCATGGCTGAGCAGCTGCACACAAGCCTAAGATCACTATGTGCAATGCCAAGCGTCGACTGAAGTGGTGTAAAGCACGCCGCCACTGGACTCTGGAGCAGTGGAAACGTGTTCTCTGGAGTGATGAATCACGTTTCGCTATCTGACAGTCTGATGGACGAATCTGGGTTTGGCGGATGCCAGGAGATCGCTACTTACCGGAATGCACAGTGCCAACAGTAAAGTTTAGTGGAAGAGGGATAATGGTCTGGGGCTGTTTTTCAGGGTTTGGGCTAGGACCCTTAGTTCCAGTGAAGGGTAATGTTAATGCTACAGTATACAAATACATTTTAGACAATTATATGCTTCCAACTTTGTCAACAGTTTGGGGAAGGCACTTTCCTGTTCCAGCATGACTGCCCCTGTGCACAAAGCGAGCTCCATAAAGACATGGTTTAATGAGTTTGGTGTGGAGGAACTCTAGTGG
Source organism: Olivaichthys viedmensis (assembly GCA_028565825.1). Taxonomy (NCBI): domain Eukaryota; kingdom Metazoa; phylum Chordata; class Actinopteri; order Siluriformes; family Diplomystidae; genus Olivaichthys; species Olivaichthys viedmensis. The sequence continues at coordinate 9,820,682 of JAOUQW010000040.1, read as the reverse complement.
CCTGCACAGAGCCCTCAACCCAATTGAACACCTTTGGGATGAATTAGAATGTCGATTGCGAGCCAGGTCTTGTCCAACATCAGTGCCTGATCTCACAAATGTTCTTTTGACTGAATGGGCACAAATTCCCAGAGACACACTACAAAATCTTGTGGAAAGCTTTCCCAAAAGAGTGGAGGCTGTTATAGCTGCAAAGGGGGGGGGGGCAACTCCAGATTAATGCCCATGGATTTGGAATGGGATGTCCAACAAGCTCATATAGGTGTGATGATCAGGTGTCCACA
>JAOUQW010000040.1:9804687-9817757 GCA_028565825.1 Olivaichthys viedmensis | reverse complement strand
AATGCCCACTTACAGAAGAGCGTATGGCTGAGCTTCAGAGAAGTATTCAACCAACTTCAGCATGTCAGCAGTATGGATGGGACATTTGCCTGGCAGTACTCAATTTTGTTCTTTCGTACAGTACAGTACATATATAAAGCTCTCTTATTACTCTGGTATTATGTTAATAGTATGTACAAGTCCTGATCACTTCCAGAATTATTTGTACACTTCGTAAAATTAGCAAAAATGAATATATAAAATAACACATGCAATGAGTGATATTGAGCTTAAACTAATGGGGACGCATTATAGTTTTATTTTAACACAATATCTTTCAAGGAAAGTTTTCTTAAATAGTTATTTTGCTATGTAAGCATGTTCTCAGGACAACAGGGCATGGCCAAAGGCAAAAAATACAGTTCCCCTTTTTTATTTAATTTTGATTTTATAATAATGGTTTTTGGTTAGAGGAAAAATAAGCCATTTTCTCCAATTGTATGAAAGGAAAATTTTTTAGTCATGTGTGTCTTTTATACAAGCGTTTTTGCATATTCTAAGATACGCCAATAATTCTGGAGTTTACCATGTGTGTAAATATCATATGTGCAAGTATATATAAAATATAAAACAGATTGACATTGTTGTAAATGTTACCAAAACAATTATTATTATTTTTTTTAATGTTTAAGATGACCGTTAAAAAGGTGTCATAAGAACATATTTCAGAGTCAAGCAGCTGGCCATTATGTTCACTGTGAGGGAACTTGAAATTGAGCACGAGGTTGCAGATGTGTGAGTGTGTGCGTGTGAGTGTGTGCGTGTGAGTGTGTGCGTGTGAGAGAGAGAGAGATCTGAAAAAGGACACATCATGGCAGGCAGGACAAACTTCCACAAATATTATACGCACACACCGAATCGAATTCGAAATTACATAACTATTGCCGCAGTCTTTGTTGTGCCATTTTTGTTTAGTCTGACAGCAACGTGTTGCTGGTTCTTTTTAGTTATGCAACAAGCTTTTAAATGTGATTGCATACTTGGGCCCCATCCATTTTTTTTATTGACCTTTTTTGTGAATGGTATCCAGTTCAAACTTTCTGAACTCTTTAAAAAAAAATAAAAAATAAGGACAGTGTATTTTTTACAAGCAATTATATTGGGGTGAGGGAGAGAGAGAAGCCTGTATACACTGTATTACATCATTGAATCTGAAGCCTGGAGAGCCTGGAACAGTCTCGCACCCAAGGGACTAAAGTAAGTATTGTATAGGATTTTTCTCAGGCAGCATAATCGCAGTAAACCTGCTTAGCATGGGGAACTGTAATCATCATTTCTTTAGCATAGCTATACAGAGTAAGTCATTAGCTCTGTACACATCCATTTACAGTACCGCCACAAAAAAAGAAACTCATTAAAGTCTTTCTATCAGGGCTTATGTGGGATGCAACCTAACCTGTAAACCTGTCAGTCATTTTTGTGGCCACTGTTCTTACGGCTGCAGGTAGGAATCTAGTGTCAGGTTCCTGGTAATAAAAGTAAAATCCCCAACTGTATACAGGTGAACGCCAAAGAGTGTTTGAGTAGATAATAGACTTGGGGAAGCTTTCTGAAGCTTACTGTGCGTCCAATTAATCACCAGCACCAAAACTGTGTAGTTTGTGTAGTTTTTGTCAACCCTTCACAGTTTCGTGTGTTTTCCCTGTTCTAGCAAATCTTCAATTCATCAGATCATTATCAAGCTGTACAGACAACTAGTTGAGATCTTCTTTCATTGGGCAAATCATTTAGTCGTTATTTTTGTTTGATAACATATTGATCACATTTTACCGAATAGTTAATAGCGTCAACTGACAATTGTTTAAAAGTTGTCTGCTTTTTTCTGTGTATGTATCTAATATATGGCATGTGTTTATTACTGTGTCTAAAGGAGAACATTCTACAGAGGATGCACCTCCATATTGCACCTGATGTTGATACAGATGCCTGTACATCCAAGTTCTGCATCACACACCAGAAGTTTGCCATGACACTTTACGAACAGGTATTTCTCTCGCTCACTCGCCCAAACAAGCACACACCTTTCATACATACTGTGAAGTAAGAAAAATGATTGGTGCTTTTAGGACATTTTTTTGCTTGTTTATTTCTAGCATTATCATTCTGTTTGTAGTCTTACTCTTGTTGTACAGTCTTAACTGTAGATTGAATACTTATAATGGCAAAAACTGATGCTCATGCTGTATACAGCATGCAGCGTGTATAGTGAAAGTAGAAAGTGCTCTGTAAACAAACCAACTTGATCATGCCTAAGCAAGTAAGTCCCCTCCTATAATGACATAGCAGCAGACGTAATTAGCGTTTAGCAGTTGCCAGGTGGCACCTATCTGAGAGTGTGTGTGTGTGTGTGTGTGTGTGTGTGTTCTCTGCAGGCTGTATGTCGAAGCTGTGGGGCCTCGTCTGACCCTCTGCCCTTCACTCAGTTAGTGAACTATGTTTCCACCACAGCCCTCTGGTAAGCTGAAATTCTCTACATGGCGCATGTGATACTACACGAGCCAGGACAGCAGCTGAAACTAAAACTCAACACTTGCACTTTGTACTGTTCTAAAACACTATAAAAGGGTTTTCGCGAGTTTACATCTGATATCATAATGACAATAACAGATATCTTATTCATTTCAGATTCACTCTTTAGATTTGAGAAAATGTTTACCAATTAAGTGTTTAGTTAACTTTCCCGTCCTCTCTCTCTCTCTCTCTCTCTCTCCCCTCTGTCCCTCTCTCTCTCCTCTGTCCTTTACTGCTTAGCCAAGAGTTCCTTGAGAGGAGAGATGAAAAACTGCGCTCTGACATGTTTGGCGAGCTGCTTCAGGCAGCCAGCACGATCGGAGACCTACGCGACTGCCCAGTAGGTGCCTTCTTGGGTGGATCATGTTTTAGAAAAGAAATGAAAATGTAGCTGAAAGTTATATATGGATAATGTGCATCAAATGGCAGCTGCGCTGAATGAATTATTGAATCAAGAAATGTTTTTGTTAATACTTTATCCTTGTAAGCTATTCAGTTGGCACGAGCAATAGTTCTAGCAAGGCATCGTACCTGTATATAGAGTCATATTACAGCATCAGCGACCCAGAGCCCTCCAGTTTAACACCGCTATCGGCACATGAGACGACTCCTATAAAATATTAAAACACACTGCATTTTTAAATGGGCGTCAGGCAAAGCCAGAAGGTTGCATTATACACAGAAATGTAATATATAACAGAAATGGTATCATAAAAGGAAATTTGTTACCTAATAGCTGAGGCACCTTTTATAGGCACATTGTCAAACCTGTAACAAGAACTGCTACATTGTTACCACTGACATTTATTTACACTGTAATACTGTTACGAGTGCATATCGTATATACTGTACATGTTACACATCAGTATACATTCTCTTCTCCTACAGTATGTATTTATTAATCATTATTTATTATATTATGTAATATACACACTGTACTACCTCCTTCTGTCCTTCTGTACATTTTTTTGCACATATCCTGTTGCACATTTTTGTTTTTTTCTCAATGCTCATACCTACATTATGCATATTTATCATTGAATCTGTATATATCACCTCACTGTACTTATATAACTTGCCATGCTATATATCTGACCACTCTGCACTTTACGATTATGGCATTGTACATATTCATCATCTGATCTGTATATACTCATCTCACTGTACATATAAACCCTGCACTTTACTTTTATAGCATCTGGTTAGATGCTAACTACATTTCGTTGTACTAGTACTCTGTGCAATGACAAAGCGTAATCTAATCTAATCTAATAAATGCATCCTCATTCCTCATCATCCTGTTGTTAGCATTACAAGTGTTAGATTTACACTTACTGTGTCTATTGAAATATTTAAACTGTTGATCTGCCTAGAGAGTAACAGTTTTCACTCTGTCAGTCCTGAATGCTAATTTGTATTCCGTGCAGAAATGGGATTTGTTTCGTCTTAACAAACATGTGTGCCCTTCACCAGAGTAAGTGTGGTCAGATGATCAAGATTCGGCGCGTGCTGATGAACTCACCAGAAATCGTCACCATCGGTTTTGTTTGGGACTCGGAGCAGTCGGACCTGACGGAGGATGTCATCAAATCTCTGAGACCACACCTCGGCCTCTCCGGGGTAATGCTGAAATAACACTCACAGCTTCAGAAACCTGCTTTCATTCGACCAAAGGGTCTACAAATACAAGAGCTTTGCCAGCAGATTAGTCCAGTAGTCTGATTATGCTTATAACAGAACTAGGGCCAAAAGACACTGCTGTCTGTCAGCATCAACATGGAGTTCTTTAGAAACGTAGTAAGGAAAAATAAATTATACATGCAGTATAAAGTGTATTTTTGTGACGCCACATTTTTAAGGTTGTTTTTTTGTAAGTGTGTTGCTGGTCCTTCATGATGACGTTACAGTATTTATGGACTAACTAGGTCTGATTATGCAACTATAACAGGATTTGTTTGACGTCACAGAAGTCGTTTGCATTTTTTTCTTTTTCTAGGACCACAGCTGGCACTGACTGGATCAAGTGCTGTTTATTTTGGTGCTGCCGAGCATATGTGAAATGAAAAAAATAAACTCTGACTTTATCCCCTTTATAAGGCTGAAGTTGTGTAACAGCATTGTGGGTGGAGTTGGCTCACACTGATGACCAGACCTCTGTGATGAAGGGTCATCTGGTGTGTGTGTGTGTGTGTGTGTGTGTGTGTGTGTGTGTGTGTGTGTGTGTGTCATCTGCTGTGTGTCTTCTTTGCTCTATTAGGCTACAGCTCTATAGCTCAGTGTAGGACATAGCGGTGTAGGGCTGGGCTCCTTACAAGGCCTTACACAGCCCAATGTTTTAAAATATTCCGCCGTTTGAAGCAAGCGTTTTCCCCGATCAAGGCACTTTCCTCTGGGGGAAGAAGGCACGCATTCTTCCCAACACCCTGTTCTCTGAATCTGAACACACTCCAGTAGTGGGTTAGTCTTTCAGGAAGCCCACGGGTAATTACAAAGACCTTGATTCATACATCAGCTCTTCATGTGATGGTGGAGGGTGTACAGGAAAATAGTTCCCCTCCTGCGCTGTGAACTATTGTTTAGGACGATTTGTTTAGCAGCACATCAGGAACTGGAGCTGGGAAACAAAGTACCTGTGCAAGCTTTTTTTACCCTTTTTATTGCAGGGCTTAAGTGTTTCATAATGGAGGCAGGAGTTTAATCTTGTTTGTTGAAACATATTAAAGATGACTTTGGTGATTGTTGAGAGAACAGACGGTAAAAATACACGGCGTTCTACTACATTCTTCCACCAGCTCTAGAAGACAAGCTGTTAAAACTTTTTAAGTAGTCATGTTGCGAATGTGTCCAATTTCTTCATCTCCCTCTTCCTCTCTCTAGCTTTTTTACCAAGTCACAGACGAACAAGCCAGAAAGAGTGACCTGCAGTTGGTTGGGATGATCTGCTACACCAGCAGACACTACTGTGCCTTCGCTTATCACACCAAGTCTTCCAAATGGGTCTTTTTTGATGACGCCACAGTCAAAGAGGTGGGTGCTTTATACACATAAAACAGAATAAAAAATATTGTCCTCCTAAAAAGCTAAATAAATAAATAAATAAATAACCACATCCTTACACCTAAATAAAAATAAATTCACATTAAAAACATTGACCAGCTACATAATGTATATCTGCTATGGCTGCACAATATATTGCACAATTATTTGAACATTCTGAACAATCTGTGGGGGTTTTTAGCATGAATTATGACATTAGCATGATCCAAAAACAATATATTTTGATCAAATTAGTGCAGGCCAGTCTTTAACTGTATCCCATCACAGCTTCCTTTTAATATAATACAAGGCATATTGCAAGCACAATGTGTGACAGTATAATCACAATATTCTATTTTTGTCCATATCATGCAGCTTTAATACATACACACACACGTATCGTAATCTGTACAGTATTTCGTAAAACAATCAACCAGTTCACATCTCTTGACTGTGCTCCTAGTCACACTGCACACCTGCTCCTTTATTTTCATTTAGTTCCTGTAACTGTACACTGAATGTTCTCTTCCATACAAATTATATACAAAGCTGGTTCTTTCTCTCACTTCCACACAGGAACCAAATTCCTAAACCATTAACAATTTTCCAAAAGCGTTAACTTTGTGTAATGCACATGTCTTTAATGCATTGTAACGCATTTGTGTGCGTCACCTGTATACATGTGCCGAGATGCACAGCAGGGTTCGGCTGGCTCCGTAGCTCTTTATCAATCCATCAGCAGTGTAGCGCTTGTGCTGTGTGTGCACTTCAGTGCTTGCCTGGCTGGAAGTGCTCGCCCCCCCCCCACAAAGATTAATTACCCCGTCTCACTCCCACACACACCCTCGAATATTGCTGGCTTACAAACAACTCGGACATGTACGTTTTCTCTTAAAGCGAAATAGAGAATAGGAGGGGCATTCGGTGTCTGATTGATTAAACAAGTACTCAGTTTTAACGTGTCTGGTGCTTTTTAGCCTCTGTGTGTGTTTTTTGTTCTCTGGAGGCTTGTGTGTGTGTGGTAAGCCTTCCCAGAAGAGTGGAGGTTGTTATAGCAGCAAAGTGCTCATGGTTTTGTAATGAGATGTTCAACAACCACATATTAATGTGTCCCCATATTTTTGGCCATGAAATATAACTCTGTCATTACTGTCCGTGTCAAAGCCTTCACTGTATATCTGTTACACAGCAGCTTTTCATGTCGGTGTCACCACAAAGTGCAGGAGATACTATAGAGCACCTTTGTGAAGTCTTCACTTTTGTCTAATTTTACATCCAGCTTCACGTCACATTATCAGCATTATGTCACGCTGACACCAAAAAAATACTCTGAGCTATAAAGTTAGTTGTCATAACATGCTATGTCATTTCACCCCAGAAAGTGTCATGACGCAACCTAATGTCACCAAAAATCTGTCACTTGACATCAGACACCTTTACGACAACTGACGCCTATTGGAATAAGAGTTTATAAATGTTTGTCGGTTTATATCAGTTGTTATGAAGGGCTTATGTAGGTGTCATGTAGCCTTCTGAACACTGCCCTACAGTAAAATGTTACCAAACAATTTGCCATCCCTGGACCATCCCTACCCATCTACGCTTATATTTCTAAAAATTAAATATTCCATAAGTTGGAAGAGAAGGTAACTGTGTCGTCCTGATTTTCATGCGTTCAAGATTTAATCAAGTCTTGTATAAGCAAAGACATTCTGTTAAAATATTTTACAAGCAGAATAGCAGATTGAATGGCATTAATAGAATGTTTAAGGATCTTGCTGATATTTCAGATGTCTATCTGTGTGTTGGTATTGGGGGTGTTTTTGTAAAGGTGGGCTCCAGGTGGAAGGATGTGGTTGCTAAATGCGTCCGAGGACACTTCCAGCCGTTGCTCTTGTTCTACTCCAACCCCGAGGGGAGCGCTGTGAACGCAGATGAGGCCCCTCGGACTAACAGCTCTGCTAACAATTATAAGAGCCCACCTAACGGCGAAATCCCAGGTAGAGTATCACATGCCATATAGTCTCTATTAGCTGCACTGTCTCTTAATTTTAACATTATGGTTAGTTGCACCAAACGGAAAAAGGTTGCTGTCTTCATTCAGAGCACTGATAAAATATTACCATGTTTATTATAGTAGTTATAAGAGCTGAATAGCGATATCACTGTTCATAGTTCATAATGTACTTAATAAAGCATTACAAATTAGAATCCTGTGTAGGTGATTAATTAGAGCGTGACTGTGTGTTTGGGGTTAAAGAGGGACAACACACTGATACAGTTCATCTGAGCTCATGTATTGATCATACAAATTGACTACTGTATTCTACTTTTGAAACCAGTGCAGTCAGTTTACATTTGCCACGTTGACAACTCTTTGGTGCCATATATGGTGTATTTAGTGTTAACACTCAGAAGGATTGAACTTTCTTGTATAATAATTCTCAATACTCTTCATTGAGTCACACAAGTTGAACAAATGTAAATTTGCCATGTTCACTTGTTGCGCTTTTTAATCGTATTCGTTGCACTCAAATGTTCACTGATTAAGTCACTGTTGATCTGGTTGATGCTATATAATTGTGTTTTATATAGTGTATAACTTTTTTTGTAAAGCCTTTTGACAAAACAGACACAACACAAAACATAATGCTGGCCTGGGCAGAGGTCAGACCTAAAAGCTGATGTACTGGGCATTGAGAGTGCTACTGCAGTCATTTGGAAGTAATGTGCGTTAGTGTTCTTGGTACCTTCACTGGGAGTTGAACTGTTTGTTGACCTTGCATACCCCGAACGCCAACTTACATCGTCAAAGACTGCTGTATGAAAGTGCCGTTAACGTTTTCTTAAATTGTTCAAAGTACCTTTTTAAAATGGTGTTACCAAATGAGCAATTTTTGAAAAACAATATATTAATTGGAATGCAATTGGTTTGTGTGGTGTGTGTTTTTTTTTTTTTAATCTTCTTTTTTCCTCTCTGTCTGCATCTCTCAATGTTCAAACACACACACACACAAACACACAAAGGCACTCCGCAGCCAGGCAGTAAGAAGCTGGAGCTGACCCGAGAGAACCTGAGCGCTCTGTTGTCAGGTCACAGCACTTTAAAGCAGAAGGGCCAGGGTCTGTCAGCACTCAAGCGTGGCACCAACCAGACCAGCGGTGGAAAAGGGCCAGGTATAAAACCAATAGCACAAAACAAAAAGCTATGGCTAAAATGTATTAGTTGGACTGTCAGGGTAAAAAATGATCTACTCTGTAAATAGAGTTGTTGTTTTTTCCCTGGAGTCATAATTTTTTCAAATAGGGGAGCAGAATTTTGCCTATTACATTGCTTTAGATAAAAACGAAGTTTCACCCATGTTTTGGTCCATTTTATGAGTGGGGCTTGACATGAAATGTGGAATCCATCTAGTGGGCATTCTTTTCCTATATTTATTGTGCAATCTGTTTCAAAGGACAGCTATGTTCCTTTCTGTCTGTAATAACTCAGACAAAGCAATCTGTTTCCACTCAACTTATCCTGAGGTTTTTAGAAGAGAGGAATGGCTTAAGAAAATGTGGGTATCCAAAGAGCCATTTAAAAGAGACCAATAAAGAGGGGAGCTGTATAGCATCTTATTTTATTATTCTATATCCCTTTCTTATTACCACCTGTAATAACGTAGTGCCTTGCCTTATTGTCAATATTATTCCTATACCAAAAAGCTTTCAACTAACATATTTGTAATGTGTTTTCTGTCCTCAAGCAATAGAGAGCATCTTTTCTGGCTCAGAAACGGAGAACCAATCAAGCAAAGGCTGAGTTAAAGTTTTTATAATGGGATCTCAGCAGTTTAGGAGAAAAGCAACCACTGTACTAGATGCAAAATTTTATTAGAGCATGACGGATATTGTAACAGATCCATTCGCATGACTCTACTCGGTGCTTATGCATGCTATTCTTATTTGAGATCTAGTGATTAGACAACCCACAAACACACGATTTTTTGCCACTTTTTGATTCGTTCTTTCCACCCAATTCTTGATAATGTCTATTCTGAATGTGATGCAACTGCAAGTCTGTAAGGGCGGAGATTGCACATTCTTCCTCAAAAGGTGCATGAGATTTGGTGACCTATTTTGATGCCTTGTATGGCCTCAGTATGTTCAGAGTAAAATGCTGTTTGACGGGCTACGCGAGTGTTTAGTTGCCCTGCTGAATCAGAATGTTTCGAAGAACACTGCACACTCCCAAACACAGACAGCACACGGCACAGCTCATATTCTCCCAATACCCTAAAACACACACAATTTTTAAAAAACATTTTTTTTAAATAAAATGAAACAACACACCAAGGTTTTGAAACATCATCTGCTGCTCGTTTGTCTCCCTCTCTCATCATGCTCATTTGGTATTGAGAGGTGTTCAAAGCAGTGGAAAAGCTTCTACTCATTCCTGCAATTCTCACACACAGCAAAAAGCCGCAATGCACACACACTTAACACACATCGATCCCATAAGAGATAAGTCTCTGGGGTGCATTAAAAAAGTCTAGTAGCAACATCACTTATGCCAAGTGATGTTTGGCATAAGACGTACATTAAATGTAGTGCAAAATATATAATGAGGGCATAAAGACACTGCATAGGGATTTTATGATGCAGCAGTAAAACAAGCTGACACTTGTTTAAATATTCACTACATTAACATTTTATGAATACAAATAGATGTAGATGTAGACAAGCTACTGGCGCATCCGGATTGTGACACGTTGTTGTACACGAATAAGTTATTGTGTGTAGAGTAGGGCTGGCCCGAATAGCATTTTACAGGCTTCGAATACTCGTTCTCAAAACCACCCTTAAAAACAATAATATTTCCGTTTTATAATTAACCATAATTTTGTGTTTGTTACTGTAGTAGCCTATATATCCAACAGGCGGCAATGACGTAGTAATAGTGTGTATGCTACCAGTTATAGCGCAAATAAACTGAAATCAGCCTCGTATATGAAATAACACCAAGAGTTATTTTTGCAACTATTTTGCGCTCTGGGGCGAGGTGACGTGGAAGCCTGGCATGAATTTACCATGTATTCAACTAAACTTGAACATTTTCCATATATTAACAATAACTGTTCTGTCTAAAAGCCTTTGCTGATGAAATGTATTGTGGTTTAGGATAAAGGTGCGCAACGGGACGGGGATCCCGCGGCGAACCAACGAAGAAGTCGCGGGAGTGGACTGTTTTTACTCTCATACGGGCGGTCAGATATGAAGCTCGCGGGACAAAGAGAGATTTTTGTCCTACGTACATTTGCAATAACGTTCAGTAAAACTCCATTAAAGGTCTTAAACTACAACAGACACAAATCAGGTATCTCTAGTTTGTGGATTCAGCCCATTTTACACAAAAACTGACGCTGCACGCGCAGCGGTTGCTGCTCACGAGGATCAAGTACACTGGGGTGTGGAGCATTCATTGCTGTGTTTTCATTTTAGTAAATATAACATCCAAATATCTGTACTGACCGTCAGTTTACTATAAACATACATTGCCACTGTGTATAATCACATACAGTTCATTAATCCTGTAAGATTTTCACTCCTACACTCTGTGGCGGTTAAATTCCACGAAGTTTAAATTGAATTAATATTAGAAAATAATGCGGGTGGTTACAAATAGAAGTAACTGTGGGAGCAGGCGCAATTGGTCAGAATTCCTGCGGGAGTGGATTTAAAAAGGCTAAGATTTCTGTTTTTTAAAAAAGACAAATCTTCCGAATACTAAAAATAAAAATTTTATACCAACCCAACGAACGAATACTCGAGTATTCGAATTATTCGGGCCAGCCCTAGTGTGTGTAGAGCATATTTCATTTTGTCAGAACGTTTTCTTTGTCTTACTGGTACTATAAACTCTAAATCCAGTCAGATGGCTTATGAGTCCCATGACTGTCCCATAGAAGCAGCAAATCCATCCAGAATGAATAACACTGGATAAACTTGTATTTTGAATGGAACTAATAGGTACTGCTCCGTTATAATCATAATTACTGTTTTGGACCATGAAATTAAGCCACTTTTTGTGGTGGTTTCTAATTTCTTTAAACCAAAACTTATTGTTTTGTTTGTTTGTTTGTTTTACAGTAAAAGTAAGCAGTAATACAAAGGGCTTCTTCCGAGACCTCTCCAAAGAAGTAGCCAGAGAAGCTCGCAACATGAACATCATGAAGAAAGACTCAGATAAATTACAGCAGAGGCCAGAGACACCAAGACCTAGTAAGATGGAATATGTGCACACACACACACATACACACAACTAAACTCTTTATCATATACAGACATTTCTCTAAATGAATAATGAGTTAATATAAATGAAATATAAAACTTTAATTAATATAAAATGCAATATGTAATTAATTAATTAATTTGGTGTAGTAATTGAAAATTACACTTAAACTACATTATTCAGTTGGAAAAAGCCTTTAGGGGTACAGTAGCACCACATCGCCAGCGTTTGGGACGCTTTAGATCAGAGAGAACAGGCTGCTCTGAACACTGCTGGTCCTTACGTAACCTGTGGTCAGAGGAAATTGTTAAAACATGGATTACCTCTGAAGTGTGCTTTAACCACTGCACTGCAGCCCAATGCAGTATAAACACTCAGCCCATAGACCTGAGAGATTTACTCGACTTATTGGATGACGCATGTACTCTGCATAATTAAAGTCTGATAAACAAATAAGTACCTAGTTCAAGTCTTCCATGACTTTTTAAAACTCCCACCATTCTGACCACACATGCTGCCATACATTTAATGAATGGGAATGGGAATGTAAGGCTTATGTGGCTCTTTGAGTTGAACACTACTGGATTCCACAGCCAGTGTGCACCGTGTACATTCAAATGCTTATCAGCCGTCTTGAGTCTGCGGTAAAACGCATTGGAAAGCATTCTCTAGATTTGGGAATTTTTTCAATAAAGCAGTTAGATGTGTGGCACAAGCAACACTTTTTTCAAGCCTTGATGCATAAAATTTTAATGTGGTATTCTATAGTATTAAATCTAATCATAAATAGGTTTGTGCTCTCTCTCACACACACACACCTAAAAGTGGGCAAAGCGTGATTTAAAGTAATTCTCCAGCGTTGTCAGCAAAATGTAACTAAATGGCTTACGTAGCCAAAGTAAAAGCCCTGTAGGTTCATATCCAGTGATTGATACAGCATCCCAGGCTATATTACCTCGCATATCATATCACATAACTGTCACTGCAGTACTATTAGCCATGTGCTTGTGCCACTGTCTGCTTCACTGAGATGTTTTTCTGAGTTTGGAGCCCAATTCCAATCGTTGATCACATTTACGCAAATGACTGTAAATATATATGGGTATTTTGGTTTATATGATGCACGATTTGATAGTCAAGCCGGAAAGTCTGCACACCCCTTTCACCTTATCCACGTTTCATTACATTACAGACTTATTCTACAGTAGAT
>JAOUQW010000040.1:9764370-9804374 GCA_028565825.1 Olivaichthys viedmensis | reverse complement strand
CTACTGTAGAATAAGTCTGTAATGTAATGAAACGTGGAGAAGGTGAAAGGGGTGTGCAGACTTTCCGGCTTGATTGTATATATGATCCTCATATAATACACGATCGAGAAGAAAAACGTTCTGTTTGATGGCATTGGGAATATGCCAATAGAGTAGTTAATGACTTTTTTTTTTACAGTGGTGACCTGCAGACTCATTTCTGTTTGTGTGTGTTCGGCAGGCTGCATTTGTGTTTAAAACAAAGAAAAGTCATGTTTGTGTATGAAGTGTTCATACTTGACTGGGAAAGCAGGAAGAATGGGAGCCATTCTCAGTGTCACAGTAAAGTATGCTTGAGGGACTTGAGTGGACATGTTTGAGGATAATTCAATGTCAAACACTTTACTATGCTGTTTTCTATTTGCATATCTATGCTTTTATAGACATGCTGCGAGTGTCAGTGTGTCATTTATTCATGTTTATTCATGCTAGCAGACCACATTGCACTAAGGTCACAGCACCAACTTCTAACATTTGCTTTAATGGCCCAAACAGTTTTTCAGGTTTGTGTTGTGACTGTTTTATACATGTCTCGAATAGAATACATACATAAATAGAATATATAAATACATATATAGTGCATGCACGTATACATACGTGCGTATATCTAAAAAATGCTTATTCACACCCACGGCAACAGAGACGTACACATATTAATGTCCCAATAAATATATCTCTCTTGAATAATTGGCCCTATCCAAATATTGGCTCTTATCTTCCTGCTCTCTCTGAAGACTTTAATAAAGGTTTATTTCCCCCAGCTTTACACCTGACCTAAGATGAAGGGCAGTGGACCTGGCAACCACAGAGTGATAAACACATTGTGTATTAGCAGGGAACTACGACAGCCTGTAGAATAATGGCAAGTTTAGCTCTTTCACCTTCAGCAAGGAAAAAAAACCCACTGAGGCTAAAAGAGAAGTCTTCCTTGTCAAAGATGAATATGTTTGACCCTTGCATATTGGTCCTTTCCTCACATGCTGTACTCTAACCGGAAACATGCCATGCATGCAAATACATTGCATTTAATATTCAGGTGTAAGAAGTGTGTTTAGGTTCAAAAATAAAGATCAAGAAATTACAGCCAATAGTTACATCTGTTTTATTTCCTCTTCCCAGACACAGCCTCCGAGAGGTCCTACTCGCGCTCACTCTCTCCTCCAGAGAACAGATTTAAAAATGTGGAGTCTCGGCTATACAGCAGTCAGGGCAGGGGCCCGACGCGGGCTGAGCGTTCCCCCCACACAAACAGGCGTGTCGCTCATGCACCACGTTCACGTTCTCAGCCTCGCATTGCAGTCCAGCCATCATCCAGCAATCTCTCCACAAAGATTGATTTCTTCAGTGGTTATGATACAGACAGTAGCCATGACTCGAGAGAGCAGCCTAACGGAGCCTCACACACTCGCCCTAACCGAGGTTGGAAGCCCATGCGTGAGGTCCTTAATGTAGACAGCATACTGAGCAACAACAGTGAGCGTCATCTCCCCAGCCTGGGCCAACAGACCTCCGGCCAGAAGAGGGGGCCCTACGAGCGAGAGTCCTCTTGGTCTGCACGTGAAGATGGTAAACCTAAAAGCTTGATGACTATTTATGAGGACGAGCAGCGCCACGAACTGGGCAGCAGGAGCTCCCTGGAATCAGAAGGCCGTGAAAGGGAGAGAACTAAAGGCACGGTTAACAACTTCACAGTAAAAAATGAAAACTGGAAGAACCAGCGAATGGAATCTGGGTACGAGAGCAGCGACAGGCTCAGCAATGGTTCAGCTAGTTTGGACTCTCCCGGGGTGGAGAACGTAGGCGGCAAAGAGCTACGGCGTGTTCCTGAAGTACACCTGTTGAGGTAAGGGCGGGCTTCACTGTGGATTTTTTTTTGGCATCTGTGCCATTTGAATACTTGCAAATGCTCTTGTGACCTGACTGAGTGAAAATGACGAGTCGGAAAATCATGAAATGTGGAACTTGGAAGTGAAGTTTCTGACATTTCCTAAATTGCTAGTTTACATTATTTTAGGAGTTAACAGCTGAGGTTCCAATTCTGTGTATAATAACTGTTTTTATAACTGTGATGGCAATTGAGCAATATTTTTTTTGGTAAGTGGGGTGAAACATTTGATCAGGCCTTTAACCGCTTACTTGTAACATATTAATTTAATACATTAGTGTTTTATAACTAAATTAATGACTTGATCTAAATGACGTACGTAGTTTACATTGACAGTGAATTTCACTATGAAACTACAATTGAAATTAACTGGGCATTTTCAAGATGTGCGTGTGTTTTGATGCAAGTTGATTAAATAAATATATACTGAGACTTTTTAGTATATTGCTTGTTCTGGGGAAATGATGAATAGACAGGCTATTGCTCAGACTTTACCAGAGATGTAATTTACTATTGTAATACAGCCTTAGATAGCAATTTTAATGATCTTAACTGTACACTAGTAGACTTCTCCATTAAATCATGAAGTAAAACAGATAAAAACAATTCTATTTTACCTCGGCAAAGCATTCCTTGAGCTGGTGTAATACCCAATATACAACCATCCAGACATTACGTTATTGTATGAGCTAAAGTCTTGTAGCGTTGTGCAAGCTTTCCTTACTGCAGCATAGTTCCATGAGGAGAATTGCTGTTGCAGTAATTTACAGACTCACTCTTTGAAATTGAACGTCTGCTGTGCTTGGCAGTATTCCACAGATTAAAAAGCCTATCACTTAAGGGCTCAATTTAAAAAGCTTGAATTGAAATGGGTAGCATATGGGGTTTCCATTTCTATCATGATTGCAAACCAGTTTTAATTTTGTCACAACTGAACTGAAATTGGCATTTTCAGAGACGAGGTTAGTCTGCGAGATGTATATTTAATACTTTAGCATGGAAACCCAGTGATTTATTTTTTTGTTTAGTTTTCATAATGTACTACATCTCTGTAAAGTAGGCACCAGAAGCCTCACTGGTTAAGTATTGGTTGAATGTTAGACACAATTTGTATCATGCTCTTCCAACACACATCTGACTACAATTTTCAAAAATTAGTCTTCCAATTTCCTTGAACAGACATTGTTGGTGTTTTTGGTACATGTCTTCAGACTAAAGTCAATGGTTTTCGTCAAACTCCAAAATATTATGGCCCTCAGCTTAAGCTAAAACAGTTTATCTAAATAAAAATGCGTGTGTTTTCAATGAAGGGGAATAGATACGAGTTCTTTGGTGAGGTTCTGTTCGATTCAGAACTTGACATAGAGCTTAGAAGTCAAATGAATTAAGCAGTTAGAAAAGAAAACTCTCATTGGGGGCAATGAATCTGTTGCAGTCATGAGCTAAATTCATCTCTTAATGGGCATATTTTTAATATCTTAAATAACAAAAATAAACATACCATTTTTTTAAATTGCTACTTTAAAACACACTATTAGACTCACTACACAATTCTGGTATTGTCACAGGAATGTAGTGTAAGTGGATGTCTGTGTGATGCTTTGTGCTGTTCTAGTTCCCGCCTGTTCTGGTTCGTAATTTGATGCAGTTTATAGCAAACTGGTAATTTAGCAAGTGTTAGTGAAGTCCTTCACAGTCAGAGATGTAAAAATGCTCGTGTTTCTACTGTGGTAAAAGAGAAGGCGATCACACTCCACCATGGTGAAGCAGTGATTTTTGAGTGAGGGTGTTCGCACCAATCTATGAATTAAGCTCTTAAAAAACCTAATCCGAAAGACTAATCCACATGAGAAGTTTTGCTATTGTGTTTTGTCACTCAGTCCTTTTAATTGTGTATTTCTAGGGAGTCGGATCACCAACGGAGGTATGATGACTCAAAGGCAGCGAACTCACAGACGTCATATTCCTTCGGTAAGCACCCTAGAAGTCAGCGTGAGGCTAAACGCAGCAAAATAAGACTGACATCACCGCAGCAAAAAATGTCATGTCATCTGCTCTTTGCGCAATCATTGCTCATTACGTGTTATTTTGACAGTTACGTATCTCAGCTCAAATAGCAATCTATTTATCTATATAATCAAATAGAAAACACATGACCAGAAATGTAAAACTAAATCCAAAATTGCCTCCAAGGATTTTTTTTTTGTTCTTTTTTTTCTTTCTTCTGACTTGGATACAAAAAAAAGATATTATATGGCAAAACTGAGTCAGGGTGTGGGGGAGAACAAGAGGATTCTAGTGCGCACCCCGTCTGCCACTGTTCCTCCTAGCACTTCACGCACAATAAGGTCGTCAGTCAGCCTCCCACAGATTAGGCAGGAAAACAACATTCTTGCCATTTGCAGCAGAAAGTAAACAAAGTCAACAAAGACAAAGAACGAACATTTACCATTTCTCAGAATCACAATCCAAGGCAGTGGCCCTTCTCTGTAGGAGCAAATCAGGATTAACACACTGGCACTGCCCAGCTGTGCCCAGACAACCAGAAAATGACAAGAGCAGGGTTGTCAGGAGGGCGACATTTAAACCTGCATGCAAAAATGTTTTTGTCTTGGCGAAGCACTTGTTTTTCCATCTTCCCCGGGATCACACTTCAGATAAATTGGTGTGTTAAAAGGGCAAATGGGGTGGCATCGGTCAGCAAAGTGTTTGTCCCGATAGTCAGCTCTAGATGTTTTTCCCCTGTTGAAGGTGGTTTATGTAAGTGTTATGAGTTGATGAATTGAAGCGGAAAGGGCAGCATTTAGAGCTGACCTCATGCTGGCCTTTAATGATCTTTGTACTCATAGACATGTTTGCTGGCAGAATATGAAACAAACCTTTCAGTGTAGTTTTCAGTTTTTAGGATTAGCATTTTCGTTCTCAACATAAAGTTGACAGAATAATAGAAAAATATCTCCCCAGATTTTGCAGTTACTACTGAATTGCCAAAAAAAATCATTTTGAAGTCTTATAGGTGCATAAAGCAGTTCTTATGCGTCGTTTTATTTTTTTATATTGACTTCTATGTGAGGTTGGTGTTCCCTCCTATTTTTTTTCCCTGTTCCATTTGCAGATTGTATTGATGAGCCAATTTGGCACTCATTCAGGCCCTTTGTGTCTGCAGTGTGGGTTTGCACTGTGTTGATTTAGCTGATTAGTAGGATCCAAAGCATGTTTAAGGTTGAAGGGGGGAAAAAAACATGTTGGGGATCAAACACATTAAGAGAATTATGACTTTAAAAAAAAAAAAAAAACAGCCATTCTATGAGCTGGTAACTTTAGGCTTTGTATATACAGCAGAGCAAATCTGATTTATTACTTAAAACCGATTTCTTAGTGTGTCTGCACTGCAAATTATAACTGACCAAAAGCAATTTGTTTGTTTAGAATGTAGACGAATGATGTAAAAAAAACATGTAATCTGATTTGGCTGGTCGCATTTCCAAAAGTCGGCTCGTAATCTGATTTGAAACCACATACAAAATTGGCTTGAATACAGCTGCTCAAATCGGATATACCAACAAAAAAAAAATAGATTTGAGCTGCCTGTCTGAACATGGCTTTAGTGCCCTAACTTCTGGGGTTTTAAAAAAAAATGGTGTTTAAAATGAAACTGCTTGTTGTTGTGATTTCTTTTCTCAAATGCCAACTGTCTTGTATTTTGCTTGCACCATTTGTTTAAGCTCAGTGCTGCACTTACTAATTTCCAGGCTGAGAGCTGCACTTTGTTTCCCACCAGCTGTAGTTAAAGGTCAAGTCAGCAAGAACTGCTGAAAGTTCAGCCTGTTAAATGGACAAAATCCAGACAACTGATCTGGCTGTAAACCCCTTTTTACAGAAGCTTGTATTGGCTAAGAACATAACACATCTGTACATCCCCAGAAGCTGCATTTAAAATATTAAAGAAAATTATGAATCAAATCATTTAATAAACATTTATGTTGGCTATGATACAAATATTAAAAAGGACCAATCACTTATTGGTTTTCTATAACTGTAACTTTTTCTTACCTGCACCGTTATGTCTCTGGTAGAATTGACAAACATGCAGGTACGTGTAGGACGGAGATTGAGACTCGGAGATTAGTTCATTTTAACCCTCAGGCCGAACAGGCTTTTCAAGCCCTGAACAAATGGACAATGAAGTGCAGTAATAAAGCCTGAGGATAAATCCAGGCTCAAACAACACACAACAATGAAACTAGGAGTGAGTTATTTCTGTCTACATTTAATTGTGGATTTATTTATTTATTTATTTATTTATTTATTTATTTATTAAGGAAATCGTTTTTTGTAGAAAGGTCAAAATATAGTTCCATCACTCATGACTATTAGTATTAGATTTCATATAGTGTCTTAACATTTAATAGGAGCTATGTTCCTAATGAGCATAAATATAAATACTGTCTACAGAAAAATAGTTATAAGTAGAACTTATATTTCTGACAAGCAATCTGATCTCGCTGAGAGTTGATCAGTGGAGCTTTGTAGTGATGGCTGCTTTTGGAACAGAATTTCTTGTGACGTAACTGCTAGTGACACATGACTCATTTCAGCATTTGGTCTCCAAATATATCTTGAGGCTTAGAGGTCAGCTATTCTTCACTTTTGAAGATCAGTAGTTTGTGCTGCATTTGTCGTATAGTTCTTCTCAATTTGAAATGCATGTTAAAAAGCAGTTTTCCTATTTGGAAACAAAATGTTAAAATGTAATAAATGTCCTTTCTATACACTTGTACCTGATTTGACTTTTGTTTAGTTTCGGATTTTAAGTATGGCTGAGCAAACATGCAGAACAGGTGCATGACCGTGAGCTGAGCTGTGGCGCTGGCGTCACTGTCCCAGATCAACCAAGTGTTGATTTATGGGTGCATTTGTACCACCCATAGCCCTTCTCTTTCAGCCGGTCTATCTTAAGCTCCTACACTGCCAGGGGCGCTGCCACAGGCCTGTCACTACACATGATGTATTTATGTCCTTAATGAATGCTTTTCCAAGTGTAAGACTATCATTAGAATATCAGTATTCTGTACCCATGGCTGTATTCAGTGAAGGTGTGTACATGTGAATGAGAGAGGAAGCAGGAACTCGCTGGTGGCGGTTTTGATGAGATCATGTCTCTAACTGTGGTCATTATTTTTACTGCTCAGAAAAATGATTGTTTACCAATCATGAGCAGTCTACTCGTACCATTTCTGTACGGACCTTTTGGCCTTCCCATAAAATAAAAAGCCAAGCTGTCAGATTCTGTAGAAACGTATTAATTAGTGCAGTGATCACGGTTCACTGATGAATATCTCGGTGACACTATGTCACTTCTCTACTTCTGCCTGGGTATGACTGCAGTGCAATAGCTTTGAGTAATCAGAAAAATTTACAGCCTGTGAGTCTTCAAGCAGCAAAAATCCACACATGATTAGTGTAAATCCTCACATGTACAAATTCTGTTCTCTTTAGCTTTTTTGTTGAAGGCATTATATCTGCCTGCTATCACTTCAAGTTATGGCCTTCAAATGGAGATTCTCCACAAGGGGCTTAGCAGTTTAAACATGATGGGCTTGGAAGAAAAGGGCAAAAGAAAAACAGAAAATGGGGTCTAAAGTCCAATCCTCTCATCATTGTGTGCTGGCCGAAAGGGATTTGGCTGCTAATGCTCTGAGAAAAAAATAACAGAAGAAGGGAAAGCGCTGTGTGTGTGCTGACGCATCACATCTCTCCATCTCTGTAGCACACACTATAGGCTAGTGCAGTTTCAGGTCTCTGGGTTTGCCGGCTGCATCTCAGAAGAACCGACATCATCCTGCTCGAAAGCTCGTATAGCTTGACCATGCAGGGTGTGGTGGGTTTTTTTATTTGTTGTTTTTGTTTGTTTTCGGTTTTTTTGTACTTTTTATTTTTCTATCAAACTTTTTTGCAGAATGCTCTCAACTCTATTTCTGTACATTTGAAATGTATCAAAAAACCTCAATTGCACTGATATGTGGAAATGACATTGCAATGACAGATGTGTTTAAAACAGTTTAAGATGCAAGTTAAAATGATTTGTAGTTTAATCTGGCAAGCATTTATTGGGCAGTTGAATAATGTTTTAAATGTGTGACGTACCACTTAAGTTAACTGCCTTATATATTGTGTTGTACTCTGTACTTCCAAGGAAGCCAGACCACTTCACTTCTCATCTGGTTGATCCCCAGTCTGCTCTCGGCTCTGCAGCACTTTGGCTGTATCCTGAGCGCCCCCTAGTGTTCAGATCTTTACACTCGAATTCTCTCTTCGATGATGCCTCTCTTAGAAGGAGAAAGATGTGCAGATGAAATGCAGATCCTGAATTTGGACTTGGATTTGATAAAATCTTATACACTGGTGTAATTATGACCTGATGACATAATTATCCTCAGTCATTTTCTACAATTACTTGTTTACGTCATAGTGTTTTGCAGCGCAGTGTAGTTCTCGCACTAGTGGGGACCTGTATTCTTTTTCTTTTCTTTTTTTAATTTATTTTTTGTGGCTAAAGGGCTGGTTTAAACTGGGTGCCCGAAGCAGGGCCCCTAAATATGGCCAATGATTTTACACTGCCAAATTTGGATTGCTTTATTTTCTTTATTGTTGTGTAAAAAGATATTATCTGAGTTCATTTAGAACTATTCATACTAGGTCTGTTTTAAAGGCATGATGCATCTATTAAAAATAAATAAATAAATAAAGATGTTGAGGAGCTTAAAAAAAACGATTTGATATCTAGGAGAAGTTTATACCTTAAACATTTTAACAAAGTAATGAAAGTCTCATTTATATTTTCCTTTTGTAGATGAACTTCAAGGAAAAACTCACAAACTTCAGTTGGGTTCAGACATTCCCAGGTAAAGCACTGCTGAAGGTTTGTGTTGTCTGAATGCCATTGGGCACATTTAAAATAGGTTTGTTTTTGTTTTGTTTTTTAGCAAGTCATGTTGTTTTATTTATTGTCTTTGCCACCTGCTTAACATAAACTTGATAACTAAAATAAATAACATGATTACTTTCTTTCTTCCTGTAATAGACGAGACTGGAGAGGCAATTTGGACAGAATGGAGACTGCGGATGTGTTGAATGGTAGTACCATGTCTCCCTTTTTAAACAAAACAAGCAGCTCTGAGTGGAACAGCTCTGATGACTTGGCCAGTCCTTTATCAGAGCAGGAGGATTCTTTGTCTTACACTGCTGTAACTCCCCATGTTTATTACCAACCTCGCCCCTCGGCTCCACCGTTACCCCCCAAAACCCAAATCCTGAGAGCTGAAAACAGGAAAGGCCTAATTCAAGACTCTGCTCACACAAGACCCAAATCCCCGGCCTATAAAGGAGCAGCTTTGTCAAAGATAAGCACTGAGATATGGCTCGAGAACTCCGATCCAAACATGCTCTCCTCATCATCAGATAGCAGCTCTAAATCCGGCTCCTTTGACCAGGAGAGGAACGATCTGTCTGCCAGTGAAAATGAGGACAAGTGTCCCAGCATCCCTGATTGTCAGGTCAATTCCCCGGTCACAGGAGAGTGCGTAATCCCCACCACCTACTTTTCTGTTGATAGCTGCATGACGGACACTTACCGGGCTAAGTACCATAAGAAAAGATCTGCTCTTTATACGATGGCAGATTCTAAAGCAGGAGAGCACACATCATCTGGTGAGAGTGATCATGGGGGGGGGAGGGCCTCCCCATCTTCTGCAGACTTAAAGATCCCAAGTCTCTCCAGAACCAGGAAAGAAACAGGTAATATTACTGTGTGGTGTAAATTCTTTAACATCCAGCTTCAAGTCATCTTAAAACTTTGAATTCGATCCAAGAATGTTCTTCTTTTCAGCCCATACCAGCAGTAAACCCACAGCAAAATGGAATCCTATTTCTGTAAAAGGACTGGATGAACATGGCTTCCTATGACGCTAAACATCAATTCCAGCAGAAATGAAGGTAATTATTACCACAGATACCAGACAGCTCAAAGGGTAAACAAAAAAATAAATACATTTTACCCAACGTTTCACTTACATGCACAAATATTCTAAATATGTGTTTGTTTCTTTTGACCGAAAAAGAATTCGGAGATGGACCTAGTGCCAAAGAGATCAGACACTCCCGCAGAGACCCAAGACACCTCGTTTCATTCTACCTTCACATTGCATCGTATCCATTCATGGAGCAATTCTCTAAACATTTTTTACAATTGCACATTTATGAGCCAAAATAGAATGTTAACTTTGCTTGACTGCATTACACTTTTTCTAGTCTGTGTATTTCTTTAAATAATGTTAGCTATTCGGGATCTCAAAATGTAGCGCACTACTACAAGGGCCAAGGCATGGATGAACTCTGTTTGCACCACTATGTTTATGGATGTTTCCAATGTAAGTGGATAATTGTACATTGGTCATTTAAATATATGGGGAATGTATGATGGACTTCTCTGGAATGTTAAATGATTCAAAATATATTTTCATATTTTTGAATGGTGATTTAATTATTTTATTTTTTTAAGATAAAGCCAAAAAAATTAAGCAAATTCTGCTTTATGACCCAACCTTCTCCTGAGTTTACATAGATTTATATTTTCTTTAAAGGATTTGGCTCACATTTAGACCCTCCTCACGATGTGAAAAGAAGCTATTAAGCCTAGATGCACTAAACTGACCTTCCTTTAATGTGCCTGGCAATTATTACAATCTGAAGACCTGCAGGTTGAACTTGATAATCAAAGTGTAACAATGGGTAGGAGAAACACTGAATTATGTACTCAGTAGAAGCACACGGATCTATTTTGGCAACAAATAAAATTATTCAACTCTACCCCGCAGTAATGATTGTTCTTGCTGTGTCTCTTTGCACTTCATAGATTTTTTGACAGTCCAACAGTGGACTGGACTCTTAGATTGTCATCTGTTATGCAAGTTCACGTTTGAACGTTTGATGCTGTCTTAAACTGAACTAAAATATTTGCTTGTACATGATTTTGAATTTCCTACAAAATATATGGGTACACTGTATTAGTTTATTTGAAAGTTTTTTTGTTGTTGTTTTTTTAATTCAGACTGTGTACATCATATGTTTTTTGTTTGTTTGTTTTTTTTAAGTGTGATTTACATTTTGTACATTATTAGGCAGACACTACTTAACAGTGCCTTATTTTGTAAACAGAACTGAAAATAGCTTATTTTATTTGTAATTTCTTTTGTATGTCTTTGTATTTCATTTTTACTGACTAACTAATGTTTAATAAATGATTTTCATTTGATCATGATTCCATGTGCTCAATGTTAATAAAATATGAATCAGTATGGAATAATGATGGCTTTACAGCAGATTGATGATGCTTATTATCTAGTGAGCAGGGCGTGTATTGTTTGCCTGTGTTCATATTGGCCTAAGCAGGTTCAGTAGTACAGTCAAAATTTAGTATGCAAAAGGAATTAGTAACTCAAGACCGTACATGATGCATTAACATCCCGCACTAAAGTACATACAGTATAGTACACGTACATATGTAAAATAAATATGCAAGAAGGTATACAAGTACAATGTACGTTTACAATATAAAATATCTCATTGTTGCTTGTGATTACACAAAGTCATTTCAGTTGCAATGTGCATAGCTTTAGTTGTGACTGTAAGGTAAAACATGGCATACATGTCTGAGGTACTAATGTCTGCATCCACTATCACACCTATATGCAGTTATTGTATATGATAAGAACATCAGATGAATAGATAAGTGCCCTATGAGAACTTGGGCCTCTCTAAAGATACTTAAGCCCAATAACTTGCCATTTACCTTACAGGCTGTCCAGTAATGCAAAATGTGAGTTCCAGTTCATCATATACCTTATGTGCATTATCATACATTAGATGGGTTCTTGGATGGAGCCAACAGTCTTGGGAAAGGGTATAAATGATTTGGTAATCAGTAGCAGCTCATATTTTCACATAGCACACATAACGGTGTGCCCTTCCAGTCTTGCAATCTCGTATTTGCCATTTTGTCTTTTTCCAGACCAAAACACATTTCTTGCTGCCCCTGTTCCTGGTTCGGGGAGGACCGCTCCTCCAGTTGGTGTAAGTGACCGGCTCTCCACCCACCCATTCCCACCGGCCTTTACTCTCCCGGTCATTCAGACCTGCACAGAGTTATCACAGGTATCTCGTAGGTTGCAATTTAGCATAGACATGTTCACAATTTGCATGAATTTGTATAAGACTTGAAAGAAGGGTCAAACAATGTACCAATCCAGAAGGGCTTCCTCTCACTGAAGTCCCAGAGCCAATCCATGTCTGCTTTTGATTGGACACTGACCAGGTTGCCTTGGAAGCTGGGTGAAATAACAATTAGAGTTGACGAAATAAAGCACAACTGAGAAATCTGATTTCTGTTGCGGTTTAGTCATCCTGTGCTTGATCTTACCTCTCTCGGCAAGCCCTGGCAGCATCATTCCATGTGGCCTTTCGCTCTGTGCTCAGCAGATAGCAGTGGTGGTTATGGTACATCCATCCCTGTGCACACTTCTGTGCATTCACTGCCTGGAAGAGCAATTAGAAGAAACTCATATCAGGTCATTTGTATTTACATAATCAGCACATAAAAAAAATTATTGTTTGTGTTACATCCAAGAGGATGAAGTGTGTCGTCTGTCTTGCACTGATTACCTCATTTGTAGCAGCCCAGGGTTTCCAGGATATCCCATTACACTGCAAGAGCTGGCCTAAGCTTGCATTATAATGGAGAAAACCAGCCAGCTCTGGAGTGCAGGCTTTAGACGCAGGCCTGGACAAATTATTCTGAGCACATAACCATGTATAAATTGATTACTTTGGGATAAACCTGCACACAGATGTATTGAATTATTTGTAAATAGCAGGCATACTCTCTGTATGTACCCTGATTGTAACAAACAAATCTTATTAATGCAGCCAGACATTCTGTACGCTCCATAATTAGCTTAATGCTCAACACTGGATTCTTACCTGAAGAGATGTGTCTCTCCAGTTATTTGTCGAAACTGCTGTAAGGGGGCTTGTGCTCTTGGCTGGGAGGGAACGCTGCTGCCCTCTACTGGTTACTTGCACTTGAGCCTTTCTCCCAGTGTTAATGGCCGTAGTGTTATCCTCCACTGTCAATGACATGATTCCATGATACTACAATAAAAGGTAGAGAAACTTATTTAGGTTTTGATAGGCTTAAATAAACATTTATATAATTTTAATGATGTATTATGTTCAAACTACAATACAGCTATCCCTGAGGAACAGCAGATGAGACAGTGCATGCAGAAACTTTGCTATTACAAGTCATGTATTTAGGTTCTATAAGAAACCGTGGCATCAGCTTACAGTGTAAAGAACATCAGATCCACTTCGAATGATTGAAGAGGGTCGAATCTGTGGGTGAAAATAACCTATTACACAAATTACAGCAAGACATAAATAGCCTACAGGAGTCCTACAGGAGCATTACATTTTTTATGTAAGACTCTAACTCACCATCTTTCCATTGCCATTGGTTCTTAGTCTTTTCTTAGAGATGGGAGCAATATCTTGAAGCAAGTCACCGCCTCTAACATTATCTGCCCCATCTCCCCGAGTGATGGGTAAAGTCTCCACCTGGATGGAGCCGTGTTTGGGATAGGACCCTGCTTGGAGCTCCTTACCCTGAAGATTCGTCGCTCTGGGGGACAGTTTCTCAGCACACTGCTCTGTGGAGTCAGGCAAGAACTGAATGAGCACTGATTTGTAAAGTCATCATCTATAGAAATGTAAAAAAAATTCAGCCAAAAAAATGTGTCTGCCTATTCAAACTGTCAAGACTACTGTTAAAGGCCAATGACAAACAAAGCAGTTGATGGTCATAAAACCTTGTGGCTATTTGAATATTCAGTTATGAGGCTAACCGTTCCTGTTGTCCATTATCGTAACGAGAACTTTGGTGTTTCCTCCCTGTATTGCACCTACAGGGGAATTCAGGGTCACCTCAAACATCTCCTCAGCCTCCTCCAGAGAATCCTGCACAAGCTCCACCTTCCACTGCCGACTGGTCATGCCTAGACACAGAGTTAGCATTTGGTCTGGTAAATAAGTGTCATTAACTTTGAGCCTTTTGGTATATTATTAACAAGGCGTTGATACAGTGGTTATAGGTGACAATAAGGGATGATTTTATGGAAAAAGAACCAGCAAATGTAGAGTACCAGGGTCAAACTGAATCAGAGTTGTTGGAGCAGGTATGAAATCTTTTCCAATAGACGCTGTTAGCTCCTTTACCTGATGAGTGAAGAAAATTTAGTCATTTAACTATGTAAAGCAGTCTCAGAGTTCATTTATTCAATACACTTTCTGAAACTGCAATGTTTTCTAAAACCCCCGGAGAGAAAGAATCTGTTCAAGGCTCATACAAATTAGACTGCACTTAAGGCCGGTTTCCCCTTCCCTCTTCTACGAATTTAAAATAAAGGGGTTACTTTGTTTTACCTTGACAGTTACATAGGATGAATCCTGCATATTACCCCTCCTCTGAATGGTAAGAAAAAGTGGTTCTTTGCCTTCACACACACAATATTCTGTCCTGGTCAGCTCAACACTGGCCCAGCTGAACTCTAACCTACAGAAATGGACACACAGATAATAAGATGAACATATATGGACCCAGCCAGCATTTAGTTTTTTCTCCCATTATGTCTTAAAGGTGCAGTTTGTAATGTTTTAAGGTGTTTCTAGACCTGTAATAATCATATCATTTCAAATATACCTTTGAAAAATTGTGATTTGCAATATTGCCATGCAATGAAACTGGCTAGTTTCTTCATTTCAGGCTGTTGGTTACATTTTTCCGGCCTGGAAATGAGCTTTGCCCCCAGCTGGAACCTTTTTCCTGAAAAGGCAACTCGCATGGCATACATAGTTTTAACAGAGGGGCTGGGGTTGGTTGGGGTGAAGAGGCAGGCTCGTCAATGTTTTCATTGCAATTGCAATTCACCTCACAGGCAGCAGAGGGCTTTAAAATGACAAACTGCTCCTTTAAGAATGCCAGCTTATATTATGAGTGTGTGGTGTATAAATAAGCTTTTCAGCATGCATTTACTTGTGAGATGGTCCAGTGTTACCCAGTGGGTCAGAGACTGCAAACTCCAGACTGTCACTTAAGGCCTCCAGGGAAGGGTTAATTATATAGAGAATATTCCTCTTGTTCAGATCCTTCTGAGTAAACTGCTTACGCACAAACGCACCTGCAGATACAACCGGAAGCCTGACGGAAATGTAGGCTGAACAATGATACACTCAATACACCAAAACACGGTCTACACACATTCTTGTGCTCTCATAGGTATTTTGTGCTTCCCCAAGAGGGGGCACAGTGGTCATTTCTTACTTACTAAAGACTTATTACTATAGAAAAACATGCTTTTGTCTTCTGTAAACCATATTCTTACCATTGGTGACATTTTCCAAGTAACCAAAGTAAGGAACTCTGAGTATGTGGAAGATGAGGTTCTCATCTGCAGCGTTTGTGTCCTGAGCCTTCAACTCTCTGGATGAGATAAAGATTCCATAGCGTCCATCTTTAAGAGGCTCTACTTTCCACAGAGTCTCAAGCACCATCACCCTTGGAGCAGAGCGGTCTAATGTTTCAATCTGAACACACATGCAGACAAACAGCATGTATGGTCATACACACTTTCATACACCAAAGGCAACCTTCACTATAGTTTAAAATGATTTTACTATAATACACTATAGTTTGGTACATCATGATAACTATGGTTAGTATTTTTAAACTATAATACTACTATAGTTTTACTATGGTGATTTAGGGTAATTATGTGTATTCCATATTTAACTATGATATTATGTTAGTATATGTTAATAGTGTTAGTAATATGACACACATACCAAGTAACTATGGTATAATCAAGGTTTTCCAAACCATGGTTAAAAACCCTGGTTAATTTTCATGAAGGAACATTTAACAAATTTCAACAGTCAACTCTGCACACCTGTATAGTAAAGAAGACTGGCTCTGTCTGCACCTTCCCTTCCACCAGAAATCCTCTGGCCGTGCTATCAACAGCAGTGAATGTAAAGTGGTCGATCTGAGAAGCTCCACCCGAGTGTCCGTACGCAACATTCAGGTCCTGTAGGTTCTGCTGTGTAAAGTTGCTCCCTGCAACTAGGGGGACCCCTTTTACAATCAGCTGACCATACTGTGGTGGTTGTACCAGTGTGAAGATCAGGAAATCGGGAGGAGTGTCTGGGTCAGACAGGTGCAGGTTATCAGGGGTTACCGTGATGGTGGAACCCTGAGGAACCTGCAGACCAGCCTTCTGCACTAGCGTAGGGAGAACTCTGTCTGTCATCTCCACCAAAATCTCCAGAGTACCGTTACGTGTGGATTTTCCATTACTGATGACATACCTAGAAACAATTTAGAAAAGGCAAGACTTTAACAAAAGAATCTAAGCACAAACAATATCACAAGTTCTTGGAAAAAATGGTTTGTTAAGGGGTTTTTCTTTGGATATTTAGGGGTTCTTAGCTTCCTAAAGGAACCCTCTCTGATAGGAAAACACATTGTTGTAGGGTTCTACATAGAACCTTTATGGGTTTCCACAGGGGCATAAGCTAAGAACCCTTAAGGGTTTTAGATTTACCCTTTTTCTCTAAGACTGTTAGGCCTGGAATTATTTTGCGAATTGAGTATGAATTTTCAAAGCTATCAATTTTGTATGGTAGAAGTTACACATCGACACTATGCTGTTAATAGACTGATTAAACCCAATTCAAATGTCACAGAGTGACATCATCAAGGCAAAACAAGCATGGTGTCCTTACTGAAGTGTCTCTCTAGGTGAAGTAGCCCTGTTGTCATGGACATAGCACACCAGGTTAGCCGCTATGTCCAGCTGGCTGAAAGAGTGTATGGGAATGCCAATGTGTTTGATGTACTCCATATGACCATGTGCTGGAGGTGCAGTGATCACATAGAGCAGCTCTTCTGGCTTTTCAGAGCCATCTACAGCCAGCAAGAAATCTGTAGTGATCACTACATGCTCTCCACGGCTAGCTCTCACCGGCTTTATAAACAATGCTATGTCCCCTGGAGAACAGAAATGTTTGGCACAAATTATATGATGGCATGAATTATTTAGTCCATGTGATATATGTATACTATTCTAATGCATGATATATGTATATCATTCTAATGCATTCTAATCCATCTAAGATTAAAACATTATTATACACAAAAACCTTTCTCTAGCTCCTTGAGTGAGATGTGGAAGTGTTGTGCAGGGGAACGGTTCCTGCCATCCTGTAAATGAAAGACGAACAAGTCTTGTGCGTGAGTTCCAGGCTGAGCCGTGTGTACATAGCGCAGCAGGTTCATATCCACAGCTTCCTGGGAACAGTTCATTCCTGCTGATAGCGTCTCCCAGTCCAGGCCTGCCTGAGAAGGCAAAAGAGAAGTTTGTATAATTGTATGATTACATGATGACATACAATCCATTGGCATTTCCCAAAACCTAGTAATGTAACAGCAGACAGTACTGTTTGAAACAGTATCATCTTACACTATTTAAATCATAATACAGAGCCATTTATAATCATTGATTACTGTTTTTTTTTTTTAATGCAAGCTTAAAAAAAGTCTATTTTGTTCAGTCATTATCCATCTTTCTTTCACTGACCTTAATCTGAAGCAGGCCATGAATGGGAACACTCTCAAACACATAGATAATGTCAGTGGAGGGAGTGTCATTGTCATGAGCACTTAGGACAGCACTGGAAATGAGCCGGGCTTCCCCTGCTTCTACTTCAATCCTAGTGTTCCTGAAGCACACACAACACACCATAGCTATTACCTCAATTCTATCATAGCGTTATTTTAGCATAGCATTATAATATGCTACCATGCTCTAGTTGTGTTTATAAGCATAATGCATGGACCAGTAAAATTCTGTTTTCTTGATTCCTAAAAAGGAAAAAGACAACAGGGTGCTTTCATGTATCAGATACCTAATGATACGTGGCTCCTCATCGTTGACAGGCAGCACTTTGACCAATATGTGTCTCTGGAGCTGGTGCTTCCCATCGGAGAGCTGGATAATGAAGCTGTCCTGCTGGCTCTCTGAGTCATCATGCATATACATCAGTGTCATACCTGTGAGGACAGAGTGACCAAGTCCTTCAAAATCTTTACACTTCACAGATCAGAATGCATTAAGTACCACAAGCTCTGATTTATTGATTGATTGATTGTCGAGAAAAAATAGCATGACACAGTACCATCTCTGAGATCTTCCATGGTGAAGACTTGCACATGGACCTCAGTTCCATGATTCACGATGGATCTTTTGTAATGGGCCACATCATTACCATGAAGCCCGCCCATGATAGCTCCATGTTGGGGCTGCTGGATGATGTTGAAGGTTAATCGATCTCTGGGAACATCCAGATCCACTGCATTAATAATGGATGCATCCAACTCTTTCATTTCTCCCTCTCGGACCTGCAAAACACACCTCCATATTCACTGCCATGAAAAAGGCTGTCAGCATTTTCTGTTAAAGGATGTACCATATATACTGTGCAGTATGTTTCATAATTATAGTATGGTCACTAGTTAAGGAAGTGTAAGGCAGAGATGACAGAGGCACATTCCATGGATACTGCGATAATTTGTTTAAACATAAATAAATAAAATTATATTGTATGAAATGCTCAATATTATATGTTCTTTCATAACCTCTGCACTGCATATTTATGGCTTTGGTCTTCATAAAGTCAATTATTTGACTCACAGTAATGTTCCTGGCCAAAAAATCCGGAGTTTCATCATTTGTTGGCTTGATAATAATGAAGAAGGGGATTGAAGAAGCTTGGTGTTGGCCATCAGAGGCATAAAGTATGAATTGGTCAGCAGTGGGTTCAGTCCTTTGGTGTCTGGACTGCACATAGTTTATGTGTCCATTTAGTACATCCCTATAGGAAAAAGAGGCTGAGAGACAGAACACATAAAAAGCCAGAAATGTTGGCCAGTGTGGGATTTATTTACTGTTTTAAACTAAGAGTCAAGATACATGCAGTTCTGTGCAGTCATTTGATAGCAGTCACTTTGAAAGCCATGAGAGTCTGAGCACTGACCAACACTAATTCCCGTGTTGCTCTTCTCAAACCCTGGACTCGGCAGGATGTTCTCAATATAGCCAAACTGCGGTGGAGAGACCAATATGAGCTGCAGATCCCCCAGAGGAGTGTCCTGGTCAGAGGTTCTTAAATGTGTCACAGTGATAGTGGCAGAGCCCCCCTCATTCACCCAAAACACTTCACCTGTGGAGAGAGAAGTTCCTCAAGTAGAATAAGTCCACTAACATGATGAACAATTTAATAATTATTCATTTATTCATTCATCTTCAGTAACCGATTTATCCTGGTCAGGGTGGATCCGGAGCCTTATTTTTTATCAGGTACACCTAACATATAGGTGCACTTTGTAGATATATAATTACTGACTGTAGCCCATCTGCAGCTATGTACAGTTTGTCAGCCTCCGCTCTACTCCACCTATCAACAGAAAGGGACCACCATAGGACCACCACTGACCAGGTGTTATTTGGGTGGCTGGAGGCTGACAAATTGTACATAGCAACAGATGAGCTAATTGTATACAAAGCGCACCTATATGGTAGGTGTACCTGATAAAAGGGCCATAGAGTGTACTGTACATAATAATAAATTGGCAACTGAGTGTATATGGAATATGGTATTACAATATTACCACAAGTAGGCAAACCTGTTCAAGAATCTGTTTATCTTCAAATTCCCTGTCTTATTAGTTTAATAAGCTTTTTAATTCAGCAAGTGTTGTATTTATTATTTAGTAAAAACATATTAGTTATGTAACAGCAGCATGTTTTATTGTACATAAGTACTTTTTGACACTTTCCTAAAACCCTTTCCAATAAATGAAAGATAATTTGCCCTGAAATTAGTATTAAACAAATAATTGAAAAGATATATATATATATTGAAGAGAATGAGGGAATAAGGTATACCAATAACAATGGATGGTGGCTGGTTGTCCACAGGATAAACAGTAATATTGAGATCGTAGATTAGCAGGGAGTCCTGTAGGTGATCCGTCTGCCCATTAAACACATAATTTCTCTCATAGCAGCAAGAGGGAACTGGATCTGTCTGTCCATCAGAGATCACGAGCGTGATGGTGTCATGACGAGGGAGCAATCCAATCTCCAGTCCTTAACAATGTAATTTATATCAGTAAATATAGTCATTTCTGACATCATAAAACCTTGACGAATATACAAATATGCATATTGGTATGCACACCAAATATTTTGCAGAACTGCAAAAGGCATAAATATGTTTCAATTATTGACAAGAATATTAGGTTATTTCCGCATAATCCAAATAAAAAAAAATAGAAGGAACAGTTTTAGTACCAGTGTGTTTGTAGGTGATGATCCTGGCTTCTATGTCATCTTGAATAAACCTGTCCACCACTATACCATTCTTTAGCACGACACCATGGTATGGCTGACGAGCAATCAGATAAGTCAGCTTGCTGTCATCACTATCTACATCTGTTGCACAGATGTACTCTGTGGTGATTACAACTTCCTGTCCCTCTGCACACTCCAGAACAGGCTTCAAGCCTGGCATCAGCGCTGGCACTTCATCATTGACTAGTGTTACCTGTCAATTAATGTAGAACTCTTACAGTGAGATAGTATTAGGTCATCGTTTTGTTAATAAATCAAACGAGTAAATGAATGAATGCACGTTTTAAATTTCTCTGTTACCTTAATATGTAAAACAAAGACAACTGAATTCACCCCATCTGTGGCAATGCATTCAATGTCATCTTCCTCTGTCTCTGAACTATCATGGTGATACCTGTGAAGGAGCATGAGTGACAATCATCATGCATACTGAAGAAATCTTGGAAATCTCTTGTATTATACCAATTATGCAATATGCAGGCAAATAAGGACAAAATCCTATGATTTCAAAGTGTAATTAAATGGTGAATGAAATGTTGCCATGTCTGACCTAACTTTTAGGTTTTTCAGGTCCCTAACGGTGAAGGTCTGGCCCTGGATTAAGGGGGCACCGTCCACATAAACGTCCCCATGCTGAGGCCTTCTCTTCAGCTCCACATGTAGCGAATCCTCCAGCGAGTCCACATCAGTCAGGCGCAAGTGGTCTACACTGACCCAGCATTCTCCCCCTTCATCCACCGCCAACTGGTTCATGTGCACCTAATATTTTAGACACCATTAATGTATTTAGCTGCTTTTGCCTTTAAACGTTTTTTAAACTTTGTGTAAAGTATGGTTCACATAAACATCATGATATAGTGTAACATTACACATAGTGTAGCACTGTCAGTTATCTTCAACTAACTAACATATTCTATTTAATCCATGCTGTTCAATCAAATTCTGTTGTCCTGTTGTTCGTACTGAACATGTGGTTTTGGGGTACCTCTGGTGTTTGGTTGTCTACTGGCAGCACTGTAATATTGAAACAAATTCCAGTGGTAGTGCGGCCCTGCTCACTGGTCACAGACAGCACAAACTGGATGTGCTGAGGATAAGGCCCAATATCGTGGAGAGGAGGCATGTAGGCCACTTTCATGTAATTGACAGCATGCTAAAGGGTGGAGGAAAGTAGTAAGTATTTGCATTCCCCCAAACTGCCAAACTGAGAAAAGGAACAGACTTTTTTTTACCTGTGTGAAAAGTCTGAGTACTGGGGCATTGGGGTCCTTAGTCAATTTTGGAATGCTGTCAATCAGGAACAACCGCCCTGCATCAGGTTCCCTGACAAACAAAAGTGTGTAAATACATTTCTAAAATAAAATGTTATATTGAAAAGAATGTAAAGAGTATCTACCTCAACGTAAATGTCTCTTAAGATTATTTAAAAGACATATCAAATGTTTGACATAGGTAAAAATCTGTGACCACCTACCTATAAGTGGTAGTGAAGAAAGGTGGGGTGGTAATAGTGTAGGTAAGCTCACAGTCTGGTGACTCCACGTCAACAAAATGCAGCTGTTGCTTGGTTAAATATACCACATCTGTCTCTTTGACTACCAGATGTCGAGTTACCCCTGGGGCCTCTTTAGGTGGCTGATCTGGGACAGGTTTAATTTGAATCACAATGACCTGCAAAAGTCATTAATAGGTGCATAGAAATTAATTCTTACCCTGATCTGAAGTCTGAAATGTTAGAATGGCCCTATCAAAAAAATCATGTGTTTGGTGATAGCAGGATTACAAAAAGTACCAAGAATGAAACTCAATTTTATTAGAGTAGGATGTGTCAACAAATTATACCTGAGGGTCTGAGAGATTCGGAGGGTCGTGGAAGTCAGACAACACCACTTCAAAAGAGTCATCAAATACTTCATTGCCAAAGTGCCTGTAGTAGATGATGGAATGAAATAGATCCTTTTGCAGAAAACGCATTACAGGGTAACCTACAAAGAAAACATGAAACATCTAAGATTCGAGACAGCAGAAGTAGATTTCAAAGACTAAGCTAGGTGGGTGATGAAAATAAAATAAATCCTTTTCACCTGTAATTCCTGGACCTGGCATCTTCATTATGTCCCCTGCTTGAGGAGGCTTAGTGATGTTGAACAAGACATAGTCATCACTGGAGTCCATATCTGACGCTTGCAGTATAGAACCTCTAAGAAGAGCCATTTGCCCCTCAGAGAGTTCCAGGACCATATTGGTGATGAGGAAAGGTGGACTGTCATCCTTGGGCAGGATATTGATGGGGAACTTGTGTCTGGTCTGGTGGCGGCCATCAGTGATCCGAAAAACCACAAAATCTTTGATGGTATCGCTGTCATCGTGGTAATAGCGCACCACTCCAGCCTTGATGTCACTTACAGTGAACATGAACCCTTTCCCACCTAAAATAAATAAGTTTTAATCAACCACTAGAGCAGTATAAAGGAATGATCATCTTTTCAGGATAATAGCCTCATTGGTTGATGGGAGCAGAAATGATTATTACATACCTCTGACTGTCAGCCTTCCATGCTGTAAGCCATCCACAGTGATGATTCTCACAGCCTTCAGATCATCATTGTCCACAATCTGCAGTTGATCCCATGTGATGGGACGAGACTGACCTTCCAGGAGACTGAGACCTATGGACATTCTAGGATAATTAGAATCAGTATACTGTGGCCAGGAAACATATGTAGATAATAATTTAAAACTGTTAAACCTGTGGTTAATCGGGATAAAATACTCACCCATGTTCCATGACACTCTTGGTGCATTTGTGTCTGCTGTCCTAACTGACACATGTACCATCACAGGCTGGCTTTTCTCAAAGTAGAAATCATGGACCTCAAATTCTACCTAGTTGAGTAAAGGCTAAAGAATCAGTTATAGACAACCAATAACTATGATTACATTGTACATTATGCAGCAAAATTAGTGGGTAAATATGCTTCTATGGGTGGTGTTGGTACTAATCTTGTGCAGTGTCTTGAAGGTACCTCATAGTTCCTGCGTTGTGTATGGCTGGAATTGGGGGGCTGGTAGCTGATGAGCATTTCATTGAGGTCCACCCAGGTAAAAGAAGAGATGGGCTTGGTGTGGTCAGACAAATGTGTGATGAAGCCATCACTGGGAGGCCTGGTGATATTGAACACCAGCCTGTTCTTAGGGGTCTCGGCATCTTCTGCATCCAGGATGGCTGTGGAGAGTGGAGTCAGGATGAACTGATCCACTTCCAGGATAAACATGGACATAAAGGCAGGCTTTGGGGGCTGGTTGGTGACAGCTCCTTTAATGGTTACAGGAATCCAGACTTGCTCTGACTGGGTGCAAAAGATAATCAAAATACATAGGATTGTTTAATATTAAATGCCATATTGTTACTGGATGATGTGTGTTGAGCTAATAACTAGAACCGGGGAACATTTTGTCACATTTAAATTCTGTGACCACCTTATACACTGGCCCATGCTGTTGTCCTATATACCTGGATTATGCTCCTGCTCCTTGTGTCTGTGAGGTCCAGTCTAATAGCAATGTAATCAATGTCAGGTGATGGAGGATCAATATGCTGATACCGAATTCCCATCATTAAGAATTCATCACAGGACACTTTCGTGATCTTCACCAATTTTAGTCCTTTCAAACAGTCTTCATTCTTGCATTTGGCTCTGGCTTTATTTTCTAAAGAAGAAAGTGTAAGTATATGAAGAAAATTAAACAAGAAAACATCCATTGAAGAATGCTAGCCAAATGTGTACTTAATTTGGCCCAAAACTGCTATGCGGGCTCTACACTACACATTTGGTGTATACTGTATAGCTAACATTTGAAGATGCCATACCTAATTGTTGCCGGATAGAGACAAAGCTGTCTGGTTCATCTCCTCTTGGCCCTTCTAGCTTGTCAGGTTCACCAGTGACCAGCTGGCCATGTCCAGGTAGACCAGACTCTGGTGTTGTAACCCTAACTATACACTCTATGTTGGGTCGATGCTTATAGTGGAAGGACATCACATTACCATCAAGCACATTGGAAAGTCCATAGAACTCTGGAACTTGCAATGTCTGTGGTCCCAACTTTATAACATTACAATCAGGTTCCATGATATCAATATGGAGTGAGAACAATTCACTATAGGTTTCTGTCTCTGTGAATCTAAAATACAGAAAAATTAGGAGGAGGGGGGGTAAACTTATAAAAATTAAGGCTTTAAGTGGACAATGAAGACTTGATCCGTTTTGTCTCAGATAGATGCTTGCATCAGATAAGTATTGCACAAAACACATACCTGTACAATCGAAGTTTGACAGTATCTTCTTTCAAAATAGGACAGCCATTGTGAGTATATTTCACCTCATCAGCCAAATAATGGCAGTCAAAAACCTAATGAAAGAATAGCAGTTAAGAAATGCACACAAAATCCCTTTTACTTGGCTTTGCAAAAACACAAAGGGAAATCTGTTAACTCAGCAGCGGCCATATAATAATGAAACATAAAGGGCCAATCACAGCCCTTTCTGTAACTGTGACAAGTTGTGGCAATACACAACTTGCACGTTGGTGCTTTTGCAAGCCACATGAAAATAACACAAAGGCACAAAAAAACTCTAAAAAACTATTATTTTAACAGGCTTTTAACAGAATACAGACTTTTAAGAAACTGCATGTTTTAAAACCACAAAGTACACAAATGAATTGTTATGCCTCTCTGTAGATTCCATTCTTGCGGTCACTTTGTGGAAATAATTACAAAAATAAATCATAGTTTAAGCCATTAAAATACTCAAATTATTCCGGATGTTAATTTGTGTAACAAATAAGTCGGGGCCCATTTTCAGAGGGGGGTGCAAGAGGATGCCCCCCTTGTCCAGGCAGTTTTGATGAGTGTTGCTATGCAATATCACTATTATCGATAATTTAATTTAATTTAATTTAATCTTTATTCAAGATTTACGTGCCATGTTGTCATGGATGAATTGAGATTTATTCATATCAAACTAATAAAGATTGGTGTAAAGCACACGCACACCTACAGACAGAAGAGGAGGTTATGTAGAAATCAGGGTTGCCAGATTGGATAAACTGTTTATGATCCAATCACGGTTAAAAACATTCCCAGGTGACAACAAACCATTTCAAACCATGGACAAATTGCATCTAAATGATAGCAATTGTAGTTTCAACCTTCAGTAAAAAACACAGCGAATACATGTACTTTAACACACTTTCTTTAAAAAAAAAAAAAAAAAAGAACAGGTATGATAAGCAGTATTAACTAGTAAAAGATGTCTGATATAATTAATTATGCTATTTCACATTAATTAGGCTATTATATTATTAGGCTAACTAACTAACCCCGCTAACCCCTGCCATTAATTGAACCCACCACCCCCCTTAAATCTTTTTACAATACGAACATTAAAATAAATACATATTCTATCTAATGTTGCTTATTCTTTTAAGCTATTTAGAATTAGTCATAGACTGTTGATTAAACTATTAATATAGAAATGTTGCTGTACTAATAGGCATATCTTATTAGAGTTTCTGTTGTATGCTTTATAGACTAAGACAACACAACAAACTTGGTCATACAATACATTTTTTTAACGTGGCAGTGTCATTTTACATGTTGGTGTTCATCTGTCACCACATTCTCATTTATCCAATAAGGTCACTGGCAATTCATATAAATATGAATCCATTCAAATCTGAATGAACTATTGTTTGAGCCTGAAATTTTCTATCACTATCAGTTTATAGAGCAATATGATTATTATCACTAGATCAACAGAATGGAAAGCACTATCTAATTTAGCAGAGGTCTGACATTTGATCCGGCTGATTCCAATGGTTCTATTCTATGGTGCCAGAAAAAAAACTTAAAAATGAAGAAGAGGTCATAAAGAATTAGAAAAAATGACAAAAATCATGTCAAGCGTAGTGTAATGCAAATACCCCCTTCCAAAACAGGTGGCTTGTTTGATTACGCCTGCAGTGGCCTAATTTCAGGAACAAACACTATATAAAGAGCACAGAAAGACTTTTCATTTCATTATCAACTGTGCTAAATCTGTCATAGGTGCTTATTTCACAGACAAGCAGGCTATACTGATATTTATGTGCGGATGTGTTTTCTATCCCCATGCTTAGTTTCATGGACAAAGCCTGTGGGCAATGCATTTCCAGATGTTAAGAGCAGAAAAAGATCAATTCTAAGCCCCTTGAAACTGAAGGGACATAACAATTTCCCTTAAGTTAAAGCAGAACTGATAATTAGACAGACCAGTTAATCAGCTCAGACTTTCCGAGCATAAATCAATATGTTCAGAGATAAAAACAGAGAGAGAAAAAAGAGGGATAATACCTGGGGGGACAGCGTGCCGACACGTTGGGTAATGGGCTCATTCAGAACCACTTCCAGCTTGCAGGCGTCCTTCTCTCTGGGTATATGGAACTGCAGATCTCCTTCCTGCAAGACAGCTGACTGGCCTCTCTTCACCCGCAGGCCATGATTGGTCTTCACCAGGGAGCAAGTGCAAAAGTGCAAAAGTCCCAGCAAAAAGAGAAGCCAAAATGTCCACATATGGGTCCTTTCTTGAAGAACCATTCTTAGTTTGTTAGTTTCAAGTTCCTCCTAGATTTTTGAGTTTGAAGGAATGCCTTTTGGCTGTTTCAAATTGGATGATTCATGTCCATCTTCTCTTAAGACATTTTAGGCATCTTATCACATGTTCAGGGGAGATCTGGAAAAGATGTCAAAGTAAAATAAAAACTAACGCGCATTGTATATTGCTGTGGGGTTTTTTGCTCGCTATAAACCTATAATAGTTGTGTAGCTAAAATATACACATAGAGACATCATACACAATTGTGATTTTTGTGCAGTGTACTATAATCTCCTAAAAGACGAAGATGACTAATAGTCTCCTTTACACATCTGTAAATCAATCCCCATAAATTTAAGGTAAACAGTATTAGATGTAAAAACAAAAATGTGGATTTCATAGATTCAATGTTAATCCACAAACCTATTGTTTCCATTCTTTGGCTAAATATTAAATATAGTGCAATGGATACTACAAACATTTCCTCCAGTCTTTAAGAAATACTTAATTGTCACTTCTCCTTGACATGTTTGTTGAGAGACAGGAAAACACTGCCCAGTTCCACCAAGGTGAGATGTCAAGTTAAAAGATGACCTTTGACCTCAAGTCCCAGACTAGCAGTTGTGGGGGAGTGGGCTGTCTAATCTGTCAGCACAGAAAACACAGCTAAATGGGGTTCATTTCTCTAGCCACAGTTAATTGACAAAACCTCAAGGACATGATAAATGGCTTCCCCTTTAGTATTGCATTTACATGTCCAGTGGCTTCAGCAAGTTATTCTTGCCATTAGTTAGTTATGTTACATTACATGAGGTAAAGTAAATAGGATTATGTTTAGACTGTACTTAGGAACTACCTAAACATGGGAAAAACACTTGCATATAGACATTTAGAGGCAAAGTAAGGTCAACAAAAATGGCAAAAATGTGCAGT
Source organism: Olivaichthys viedmensis (assembly GCA_028565825.1). NCBI lineage: Eukaryota > Metazoa > Chordata > Actinopteri > Siluriformes > Diplomystidae > Olivaichthys > Olivaichthys viedmensis. The sequence continues at coordinate 9,776,295 of JAOUQW010000040.1, read as the reverse complement.
AAAAAAATATCCCGAAAATCCTCAAAAAAGGGGGGCAGTAAAACACTCCAGGGATAAACATAGTAAATTTCACTGATGTATGGCATAGTGGGTCATATTTCTGCTGTTCAGGAATTAGACTCCTGACTTTTTCTTGTTTACCCACTACTTTCTCAATTCATTTAGGGTCCTCCCCCTCTGTTTACATTCCTGTTTTACACCCTCATCTCCCAGGGCCCTATTTTTTGTAACGCAGTGCAGCCACCGTCCCATTTATTAAAGTTTTTCAGAATGTGTAGGAAGTGATATGATCTTGTTTTTTTAGCCAGTTAGATTGTTATCTGTCTCTGGGAGTAATTGTGGTTTTACTTAGTGCGGTTTAACAGCACAAAGAGTCAACAGAATAACACAAATAGAGAAAATTACCTTTTGTTAGCACACTTTAAGAGTGCTGAGCATATTTAAGTGTAGTCAAAGGTATTCAAGCATTCCATATTAGATTAATTCAACACCTAAAATTCATACTGTAGACACATAATGCTCTAAAATATCGTCAGGGCATCAGATTCCAGACCTGGAGGGTCACAGCACTGTAGCGTTTAGTGTTCACCTGATTCACCTCATCTTTTGGTGTGATGGAAGAGAAAAACACACATCTCTGTAGGCCTGTGGCCCTTCAGGACCTGAGTTTGACACTCCCTGTCTAACCCATCTTTTCAATAAGGAATAACTAAAAAAGAATGTTATGTCTGGCATTAAAAAAATTAGGACTAGTTAATATTATCTAGATAATGGCGCTTCTCAGGCACAATCTTAGGCAGCAATGACAAACTACTGATCAGATAGTAGAAAGTGAGCATGCATCATAACAGATTGTATGATCTGAGCAAACAAAACTGTAGTGCAAAATAAGGGTCATGCATTTAATCACACTTTATTTTACAGTGTGACGGTCATTTCGGTGCTGTACAGATCTAGATATTGTAGCTGATATTACATTTGCAAAGCTGATGTCAATGTGAGAGTTATATGCCTGTAATAACCAGTGTGAAAGCATCCTAATGCTTTGGAGGCATAACAGGTTGGTATCAGCTTTACCTGGTACACTAAAAAAGGATATTTGTCATCAAACATTCAAGGTTTAGAGGTTGTAGGGGTGACTATATGTGACAATTTAGTATTTAATAAAAATTCCGCACTTGCTTGAGTGCGGTACAGGACAATAGTATGTTATACCACTGTGAATAAGTTCAGTATGTAGTATGTGTATGTATTACTCGATTTCCGATGCACGGCTTGTCATTGTCTCCCTGTGACCAATCACATAATACCTATATATTTTGGTTGGTTGAACTTTGCCTTAACAGAAACACACCTGATGCTGGGAAACACATGTGGTTAATCTAGTCCCGCAAGCTCAAACTATGGTTTAACCCACTTCCAATCTTTCCTTTAGAATGACATCATACTTTTCATTGAGAACACATGTCAACACCTGGCTGTTTACACACATGGTACACATTTAAAGTGTCCTAACCAAGTATCCTTAAGGAGGAAACAGAATGACTTTACCCATGTGTACTTTAAAGTCCCACTATCATTTTAATATCCGTTTTAATAATATAAATAATATTGATAAATAATATTGTATTTTTTGATTGCTCATACACAGTGAATATGTAAACAATGTTTTTCACTGTATTTCTGTGGATATATCAGAGCTGGGGAAAACTCAAATCCAGACTATCCGAGATATTCTGCACTTCTTTCTTATTGACCAACTTTAGGGTTTATAAGATTTATAACTTATATTGTCCTGTCTAGCAGAAAGCTCCAACCTCTTCCTTCAGCTTCACTTGTTTTTCAAGCACTGATCATAGGTCTTTACTTGTCCTAAAACCACAGACTTCCCAGATGACGTCTACACCAGCAGGATCCAGCCATGTTATTTCATAGCTGCATTTCAAACTATAATGACCTGAGACAACGAATCCCTGTAATCCGTGTTTTCTCAATGCCAGCACTTATTACCGTACTGTATAACAATACTACCATAAAAACTGATCTATCTCAAATAGCTGCAGTCTAAAAGGAGCACAGAATGCCCTGGAGACAAGCAGATTTGACTCACTCAACACCTTAGTTTAGGACAGGAGAGGGAGACAGGATAAAATGCCAGAAATGCGGTCTGGCCCAGAATCCTTGGTTTAGGTTCTTAACTAGAAGAATCTTTTTGTCAAGTGGGTGGTGCTAATGGGGATCGCAAAGCAAAGGTGCCTCGTAAATCTTTTCAACGCCTAAAGGTGGGACAGAGGTAGTTTTCTGGTAAATGCATGTATGAGTGGGCACTGGTGGAAATTATCAACATCAGTTTTGGGAATTCCTTGTCTTGCACTTTTTCTCGCTAATACCACAGTATTTAAACTTTATCAAATCTTTACTGAATCTAGGAAAGTAAATTAATAACTCTGTGGTACATGCATAACATGTGTTCAATGGTTATTGTCTGAACTTAATTTGCAGTCCAGAAAGAGCAGGAGATTTGATTTGGTTAAAAAAAGGAAGAAAAAAAAAAGAAAAAAAGAAAGGCCGCCAAAGAACATTAACTCCAGACTAACTCCAACACAATAAGCAGAGAAGGCAATTTCTGGAGACCTCGTGTAAATTGAGCCTACACAACACTGCAGGCCCAGGATGCCTATAACAGAGAGAGGATTAAGTGTGAGCTCCGTGGGTTATTCACCAAAAAGGACCAAATTCCTGACTGTGCTTGGGGCAGATTAGAAGTCCTCTCTGACAACATGGTGCTTACCTTTAATCAATCTGGGGGCTTGCTGTAGAATAAACATCACTCTTTAAGTCTGCAAAAACCTCCACTGGCCAGTGCCCTCAAAGAATCCCCAAAAGCGACGACTGTGTGGAGTTAAAAATTTTCTGGACAATTTCAAGAATTTATCTTAATTATACATAAAAGACTGTTGTCTTAAAGCACAGATATTATCCAGCTAAGTGTTGGGGTAGGGGTGAGAGTGAGCAAACCCTGATGATATAACTGATACATAATATATTATATACTATACATAAGATTACATCCATTTGTAATAAAAATACCTGCCAGATGCCAAACTAACTGCCGCAAATAGAAAACTAAGAATTGGTACACAGACTGAATAGTCTAAAAGTCCAAAATGGACAGAAATGACTGAGATTATGATGTACAAATGTGTCTCTATCTAGCTGCATTTTCAGAAGCCCTGCTGTGCAATACAATAGAAAACACAATGCCTCTTCCCACTACATTCCCAACATTTTACCTGATCATGCAACAAGATCTCACAGTTCCAAAACCACAAACATTGTTCTTCTAGGCAAGATTTGACATGTAAAGACTATACTAAGTCTAAGATTATACCATTCACCTTGTTTGGGGTGATCATGGTAACATTTGGAGCAAGTTCAACAACCCATCGTTGAAAGGACTCAATTCACATTCAAGTCATGTCAAGCATTTTCCGATAGATAACAGCACATATCCTCTGCTCATTTAAAGCCAGTAAACTATAATTGGGTATATTTATTGTGGACTGAAAACTTTGCTGACGGAAAATGAAAAAAGAACTCGTTTTAACCACTTCAGAACCATTCCCTACAGTAGAGGTTTACATGTGGTTTTACATGTTGTTTCAGATTAGTAACAAGATTGAGAACTTCCGACCGAAGGAAAGCTAAAGGCAGGCTGGGTGGGTGGCTTGCAGTCTGCACTCTCTCTGAACTGTCGCATCTTAGCCTTCGAATTCCATTCAAGCATGTGGGGGGACAGCTTCCAACATCAAAATGTAGGAAAAAAAACAAAAAAAAAACAAGAATGACATTATGTCACTGATTAAAAACTGCTGACTAGAATCAATGAACATCATGAATAAAAAGCCAATCTTGTCAAAATTTTGATTTGAAGTCTTGCAACAATGATCTAGACTCTATACCTAATCTTTAAAAGTGTAAAGCTTGGCTATAATTGCCACTGTGCCACTACAGCTCAGCAAACTACAACTTCCAGAGGACACAATTTGGGTCGTACAGAGAAAAACATGTGGTATTCCTCTCTTGACAAGCGGGATCTCTCCACAGCTGGGAACAAGCAGGGACAACGGCTGGAGCCTGAAGTATCGGCTGCCTGTTCTTCACGGCGCTGAGCCCTGCTTCTCATCTCACTAATGACAGGGTCCCAGGCAGCCAACTGTTTCCAAAGCAAAGATGAGTAAAGCGCAAGGGGGTGCAAGGGGGAGGCAAAAGCTGCTTCTCCTCTTTCTAAATAGCCTTAGCCTCCATTTTGGCAGCACACCAGGATAGCCTTCTCCAATGTGCAGAAATGTTAAGGTCTCCGAGGCAAAAGGGGCAGTGCAGTTGTCAGAAGCAGTAAACATGTTTCAAGGCATAAAGAAATCCAAGTGGAAGTTGTGCACTTGTGTTGAGAACACTGCTTAGATTTACACTTGACTCTGACCCAAAAGAACTAATCTTTTACTGAAGAAAGGCCTTATCAAATTCAGTCAAGACTGAAGTCAGTATCATGGTGGCTTAAGTAGACTAGTTAGACACTAAAGCTGTACTGTATATAGTGAGCATTGTTCCAGGGTTTAGGGTTCAACAAATCTATGAAAATGTGTAGATGTCAAAGCAACACTGAGTAATAAATATTCTTTGCACATCTTATTAAAGCCTTGTTTTTTCAGGAAAACCAATCATTCTCAAAGATGACTGAAATGAGATGACGAATGACAAATAGTATGAGAGCATTTTCTATGTTTCTGTTACCAGCTTTTCTAATCTACTTCATTATTTTATGTACAAATCACTGCTTGACAGGTATCACGGGATGTGTGGTTTCTCTAATTAGATTTAGTCCTCCATTGAATTAATTTCCCTATATCATCGGGATTGCAATTACCATTCTAACACACACACACACACACACACAAGAACAAACAGTCTTGTTCTTACCTGAAGCACAAACAATAACTCTCTTCCTTTCTCCACGAACACGCTGCTGCTTCAGAGGACTCCTCCACCTTCCACAGCAACTGTCTAATTGAGCGGAGAGCCTTCACCAGACCCGGTGGCAACCCACAGCCTGCACAGAGACAGAGGGAGGGAAGGAGGGAGGCAGTTTGTGTGAGCACAGAGGAGGGAGTCAGAGATGTTGTCCCACTTCATGAACTCCAGAGGGAGGAGTGCATCGAAGTAGAGCCTCCTAACAAAGAGGGAAAAGAAATGCACAAGTAAACAGACTAAACACACAAAGACACAAACACACACAAAGAAAGATCAAAGAGAATACAGAATGCTTTCAGGACTGCAGGACGTGACAACGCCTGTGCCATTAGATAATTAAAGGCTGGGGACAGGGTGCTGGATCTTTCATCATAACTGAGCAGGAATGTACGCAAGAAATGTATATATTTTTTAAATTACTGTTACTGTAAGTTTAATGCTGTAGAAAAAAAGTTTAAACCACACTTCTGCATCGTCTGTACTTTTCGATGAATGAATTCTGCCATGAGAGATGATTTGCAGTGATTAAATCAGGGCAGAAGTGTTGAATACTTTCTTTCTGAAACCATCGGAAGCTAACCATTCAATAACAGAACAAAAACCAAAAATGTTTAGCTGTAAAATCAAGTCATGGTCAGACCAACAGCTATCAAGTTTAATCCCATTGCTGACTCCAGTTTCCTGTGCCATGTGACCTTTGACTTAAAAATCATTAACAGATAATAGCTCAACTAAGTCTAATCTAGAAGATTGTTATCTTAACATTCCACTGTGTTTTTTGTGAGGGCCAGAATTAATAAGGAGCAAAAAAAAATCAACTTTAACTGGAGAGTACAAAGCTACTAATTAGTATCAATGCATGAAAAGCCATTTTTCTTTATGTGTTGAAAGAAAAAATCAACTGTGTTTAACTGTAAGATAGAAAAATCACTAATAACTATTGATAAAGAAAAACAGACAGCAATTGCACGCTTGTGTATGAATTTTGCTCAGTAGTGAAGATCTAAATGGAATAAACACAGCTGCCTCCAAACTAACAACAATTATTTGCATAGAGGACGCCTCCCCCACCCCACACAATGCCTCAGACCCAGTCCTCCCTACATACAGGGAAGTAGTCTGTATGTACATACAACCTATTATCTGCATCTTTCACTCCCTGGGGCCTGTTAGCACATGACAATGTTTTAAGAAGTAAGCGGATCCAGGTTCACCCTCCTCACACAGAAAAATCACAGATGGTTACTGTCTGCTTAGTGGAGGTGTAACACCTGTTTTTTCCCCTGATACTTCTAGATAATGAATTAATAACTTTGAGAATCATCAGAATTGGTGAATGTGGATATCAGTTTATAAATTATAGTAACAAATTAAATGTCTTATGAGGCATTTTTACTTTAAAAAAAAAAAGAAGAAAAAAAAAGGCAAAAAACATCAGAAAACATTTTTCATTATGTTGATTGAAGTAGATTTTAAGCCACAACTGTGACCATCAATCATTCTGTTGCCAAGTCGGTTTATATGACTGTGTTGTTTTAAATACTGAAGCACAAAAAGTCATCCTCCCCTTAATTGTTCATATAAAAACGATTAATAAGCGCTGGAGAACAAAATATAGCCACAGGTCTCACCAACACCTGACCGAACAAAACTCTCTTTTGGATCACAAATGACACACACACATATAGTAAGGAGCAATAATTTGTTAGAATAAATGCTCATATTAGCTTCCCTAACTAAAGAAATAGTCACTTGAACAAGTTTTAAGTATTTTCAAAGCTTATTACTTCTGTATCCTCTTCTCAGAAAATCAGTCATCTTAGATCGCCTCACTAAAAGTTGAGATGAGAGTGCATGACCCCACAAAATCAGCTATTAGTCTTCAAATTGCCTTTAAGCAAGTTCTCTTAAAACCACAGCATGTCCACAGTCCTGCTAAAAGATGAGGTTTCCGCCATCAGGCTCCTATTTGGGAGGAAGCCATTGATCATGTTTCTCTGACAGCACTGACTGGCACTGGCTTAACTAGGAGTAAAGAAGAACGGGGGAGAGTAGAGGAGCCAAACAAGAAGCTGGAATCAATGCAAAGCTCTGAGGAGAGCTAAACACATTAATAATGGCTAAAACACCACTATAATCTTTCTGGCTTCATAAATAAACTCCTTGCAGCGTTAAGCTACCAAAACTTTCTAATAGTAGAAATTTGATTTAATCGCTGGATTTAGATGTTTCTAATGCCAAATGAATGAAAAAGGCAAAAATCATATAATTAAAGTGGATAATTTCGGATATTGTCACGATTCCCTATAATCAAGGGAATGTTTGTTAAACATGCCTTCTGACACTTGGGCAGAATTGGTGGTAACATACCACCAAATCTTTTTTTAAAGAGATTTAGATCTTATGATACATTTATTCATTTCTTGATTCAGTTTTCAGCTACTATTTTTCTTCTTCCTGCTAGTCAGAGGTGAAAAGTACTTTTACTTCATTACTCTACTTCAGTATCATTTTAGGGGGTCTGTACTTTACCTCAGTATAATTAAAAAATAACACTCTTTTTTTCTATGAAAAACCCATACATTCTACTCCTTACATTTTCATTTAGACCTTCCAAGCACTAGTTACAAATCTCAAAGATCATGTTTAATTTTTTTCCCACTGACTACCAATCCAATCAATCCGTTTTTTGTGCATCTTAACTTTATGTATTAAATATATTTAAAGCATTCAATCAAATCCATACCAATTTGTATGGATACCACAACTAATCATCTTTGTGCAAGAACTGTATATTTGTCTCAATTGGTCTTCATAAACTAAAGTTACTTTGATGAGTCAAAAAAGAACCAAAAAAACCCATGAAACATTTCTATGAATTCAAACAAACACGCGTGATGTGGTGGATTTCGGTCCATTTCATACAAATAAGGTCATAAGAATAGGTTCAAACGCTAACCTTAACCTTCGTAACTTTTCCAATGAATTATGTGGTGCAAATTGTTACAAATTTACAAGAGTGCGACCACACTGGTACAAAAAATCATGTCCTGACTTCTAATTCCAGTTAAACTAATTAACCTATTACTTTTAAGTACTTCACTGCATGTGGACACTTTTTAAATTTCTCTCTTGTACAGTTTTGACTAGCTACTTTTACTTTTAATTGAGTAAGCTTTTGCCATAATACACATACTTTCACTTAGGTATAATCTTTCTGTACTTTTTCCATCCCTGCTGCTGCTAACTCATAGTACAACACTAATAACAGTTTTGCATCTTCCATACACACCACCTCTGTCCTAAGCCTATGCATTATTAAGGATTTTTTTTAGTTTGATTAAACTAAAAGCTAGAAGTGTATTATGGAGGAAGAGATAACGTGATTAATGTTGTATTAAATTATCCATTTAAAGACCTCTTTTAGAAACACTGTAAATATTACTTTAGTTAAGGGCATTAAATTAATTGTTATATGGGCTTATTTAGACTACATTTTGGGTCAGGTGTATTAAATATGTATTTTAATGTATTAAAACTATGCTGCATGAACTCAAATGCAAGAAAGCACAATATTCAAGAAGAAATGAAGGACTACTGGGAAATACAAAAGCTAATGAACTGAATCAACACTGACATCTACTGTTTAAACGAGTGGCCAAGAAAAAGACTTCGGATTTCAAGCATTTTATTGTACATTTGTATGTATACTGTATATATAACAATACTTAAACTCTCAACAAATACATAAACTAATAAATACATGTAAATAAAATTAAAATGTATTCAAATGTATTGCTTAATAAAATCAGCCTTTCCACAAGCCAATGTTGAGTATGAGTCCTTACTTCTTATACCCAAGTGTGTCAAATAAAAACGCTTGCAAAATTGTTCAAGTTGAAAAGCGCCTTTGAATCCACAAAGAGAACAGTAATCATTCCTCAAACCAAAACAAGACTCACTGCTTTGCTCCACTGCCAGAAACAGCAAGCACACAATGCCTGTCAAATGGACTGTAACATTCCAGGCGTTTTCAGCGTGAGCGGTAATTACTTTCTCTCAAAGTTCGGCTCTGTGGTGCGCAGCCTGTGAATCCTTCCCACACCCAATTAGCAAATGAGGTTCAGCTTTCCTACTGTTCCTTCATCTTGTGAGGTACAGACCAGAAACAATCTCCTTCTGTTTATCTGTCTTCACTGTTTTCAACATGGAGTTCAGAAGATTTTTGGAGTGTTTGTGTGCGGTTATAATCCTGAATGCTGTAAGTGCCTTGATGGTAGAAGATTTGGCTGAAGATTTTGAAAACAGGGATCTTAGCAAGGCCATTTTGGAGATGCTCCACATCAATAAGCTGTCGGTGCCTCAACAAGCAAAGCCGCATCCGTATATGAAGCAGGTTTACCGTCTACTAAACACACAGGAATTGAGACAGAGAAGCGATTCAGATGGGACACTGGTACAGAGTTTCCGCAGTGTCCAAGGTAAGAAGTGCTTTTTAATGATTCTTCTCCTAGTACCCATAATGAACAGGACAGTAATCTTTATTATTATTGACTGACTTTAACATATCTGAATAATGAAAAGTGAAAATCTATTGTATCAATGCTTTATTATGGGTCTACCTATCAAACCTACTAACTAGGCACAAAATATAACAAACCTGGTTGGATGTGGTTCAACTTGTCACACCTGAGACCCTCTATGACGATTTCTGAGCTGGTCTTGCTGAGAAAAACCCTACACCCTGAACCGCTCACAGTAACGGTGGCTGTACACAGCCTCTCACCTGGAATAGAAAACTTGAGCATAAGCGGCCCGCTTGCTGAGCACCTGCTCACCCTGAACCAGCTTCCCCCATCAGGCTATGACGTGTTCAATGTGACAGCAGCTCTATCACAGCACTTCCATGGGCCACACATACTGGGCTTCCAGCTGCGTTTCAGGGACGAAAGTGGCAGCCTGGTGCTCCACGAGGCCCTGACGCAGAGCCTGTACTGCTTAAACACAAGCTCCTTCAGCCAGCCCTTGCTGGTGGCCTACAGGGTGAAACCAACAGAACGGCAGAGCTTTGAGCACAGACAGAGGCAGTACTGCAGAGACAGCACTCGTCAAGAGAAACGGCAAACGCAACAGAGACAGCAGAGGAGTGCGAATGATGCAGCCTGCAAGCTTTATGAACGTCTCATCGACATTCATACAACTGAACTGAGTCAATGGATACTGCAGCCGACAGCATTTAACATCAGTTTCTGCAGGTATGATTTGAGTTTTCATGTTTTTTAAATAATCTATTTCATCAAACTTTTCTGTTACGTTATGCTACATATCCATTTTGTAGGGGTTTGTGCATGAGAGAGCTGGCAAAACTCTCTGTGGCAGTACAGACAACGAAAAATAAGCACATGGAAAGTGGCATGCTTAAAAGGTATATGTACTGAAAACAATGACCTACTTTTAAATTGCAGTTGATTGATGATTATTCTCAATGGTTATAACCTTATACTTTTTTCCAGTTTACACTGCACTCCAGAGGACACGTCTCCCCTCACAGTGATGTATCGAAGTGCCACAAATGACATCATCATAAAACAGTTAAGAGACATAAGGGCACAGAGATGTGTCTGCTCACCAAAGACCAAATATTAATTGGTGAACTGAAACGTTGATATCTACTCAAATACAAAGGAGTGTGTTGGAAGAGTAGTGCGAATTATAATGTAATTAGCCAACACAGCCATAAAAAGTGTGGCACTGTAAAACATGTAGCCCATAAGCTAATTAAGTTTGAATTACAAGTTATCTGAAGTTAATTAACTTATTAATGAAAGTTGCTTTAGAGTTTAAGAGGTGCTGGGGGAATGCAGTGGCCCAATGTATGGCACATAAACTGAGTCAGATGTGCAATGCATCTGGTCCCATTGACTGGATGCTGAGCTCCATCAGGGTAATAACTGGAGACTGAAAACTTTTCAGAGAGACCTGCATAGATGTAGATTTATACTTTTGACCACAAGTGGGCAGAAATTTCACGACATTTTCACAACCACTTGCCATTCCCAAATGTATAACAATGTGTAATAAATAAGTAATGAACAACTTCTTGTATGTGGCTATTTTGTGCATTAATAACCTAACATACAGATCAGTCTTATGAATTATATTGTTGAGTTTAGGCCAATTAGCCTGTGAAAAAGTGTTGACAATTAATGTCCAGGACTAAATATATTATAAGGACCTAGCAGTCGCAATGTTACATCACATATAATAATATAACAATTTTTCAATGTTTAAGTTAACGTTTGTTCTCTTTGCACTCTTTGTGCACCCTCCAGTGATAGGCAGGTCATTAAAAACAATAGTTGGTGTGAGGATAGTGTGTTAAGATTTGTATTATTATTATTTTTGGGCGTGTTCAAAAATTGTTTGAATAAGTGAATTAATTGAAATTGTAGGCTTGTGGAGAGAATTTTAAAAATGCTTAAGCCATTTTGATTGCAAAAAAACCTCAAAACAACTGAACACTTAGTTGGTTGCATTTTGAATCAGTTCTGTAATATAAGTAACAATATTTATTAAATATCGTAGTGCAATTTCTATCGTTTCTTCCATTATACTTGCAGTTAGACTTAAACTGCCTTTACATCCTGGTCGCTATCACTAAAACATGTTTTGAGGAAATAATGTTTCAGTGGCTTATTTTGCGTGTGCACAGGCAGCCCATACAAAAAATAAGCTATGATAAGCTTAATTTGTTATCCTCCCAAAAAATTTATGCTCCTAGACTGTAATAATATAACACACATGACATAGTTAGTAGACAAAAACAACAACACATAGTCTGTCACTGTTTAGCTGGTGTTTAGCAGAAGTGCCATTGTGGAAGGAGAGCGTGGG
>JAOUQW010000040.1:9738235-9751341 GCA_028565825.1 Olivaichthys viedmensis | reverse complement strand
GTCAGTTTATGAACAGAAATTCTGTATTGTTAACTGTAAGAATGTGAAATGTAAGAGGAAATGTTTCTCTAATGCAGGCTTATCATAATCAGATGGACTACTTGTATTAGAGGTCAGAGTTTGTGATAAACTCTGCTGTGCTGTACTTATTCATTTTGTCAAATAAATGAAGCCTTTTTCATGTGCTGACATTGTGGCCAACATAAAAGATGAGGAAGGGATCATGGACGTGGTTGGCTTGGTGTTTACACTGTTCGTTTAGCTGAGGAGGAAAGAAACACATTATTATTAGCAGTGGTGAGAAGTAACAACAATTACTTCGTTACTGTACTCAAGTACAGTTTTTAAGTATCTGTACTTAAGTTGTTGTTTTTTTCCACTTAAGACCTTGGACGTTTACGCACTACATTTCAAATCGGACCAGTTACTCTGTAATCTACATTATCGAGATTTTTAAGGTGACTTTTTTTTTCATCAGACAGCTTCAAGCAGTTGATTCAAATTTTTAAACAAATCTAAACTCTAATGGATGTGAGGGTGAATGATCCCTTAATGTATTTATTTGTACATTTCTAAATTTCATGTGCGAATGGCTACACACATGCAAGCACACCGTCTTACACCAAGATGGAGGGGGGAAAAACCAACCGAAAAAACATGAGCCCTTGGTGTTCAAGGATTCTCCCTCACATACCGCTATGTTACCTAATATCTATCACTACACATATCTATCTGTTGTTAATTACATTTCATATTTGTCTAGCCAGTTTGTTTGTACCGAGTTATCATGCGATCTAACGTTTGAGAGATTAGGGATGTAGCTGTCGATAGTTAGCTTTAGAAGATGGAATAAATTTAACATCAGTAACCAAAAGTGTGTGATTTGAGGCACAGACTTTCTCATTTGTGATTCTTTCTTGTACTTTTACTTTTATGCTTTAAGTAAATTTAAGAGTTTGTACTTTAACTTGAGTGAAGAGTTTGAAGCTGTACTTTAACTTTTACCAGAGTAATGTTTCACATAAGTATTTGCACGTTTAAGGAATGTGTTTACTTCTGCCACCTCTGATTATTAGTAAAGATTTGCCGTTTTTACCAGTGCAAAATCAGTCATGAGCTAAAATTGATTGATGATCTGTGTCACACAGTGAGCGAATGATTAGATACAGAGCTTAGTCATGGGTGATGTGGGTGTGAGCAATGCATTTAAGGTACATAAGTGAACATGGATTCCTTAATGTGGTTGTTTGTAGACTTCTCAAGAACAACTCTGGGTGAAAGCTGCAACTGCCTGAATACAAAAAGAGACCTTTTTGCAGTTATACATGCAGTTTAAGGGGAAAGTCTAAAGTACGAGTATGCAAAATTTACGGTATGATAATCGTACAACCCAATACTACGGTTTTCTGCTATATCACGTTATCTGCAATTTCACATTTTCCAAATAAATTCCATATGACACTGCAGCATTGCCAGTATTAGGGGAAACGGCCAGATGAGGATCATTCTTCGGTAGTTTATCTAAACTATAAATACACAGTGGGTCACCCTCTTTTTTGGTGCGTATACCAACGGATGCACTGCTCCTGGAAATAATTATGTTTTAGCGATGTCATCTATACTGGTATAGTCCAATGTTAATAGTACAACTATTTCTGATTCCCTCATTGTGTTAATCACAGACATAGTTTAAAGTTACACAGGACCTTTTCCTTGGCCTCCAAGTGAAAACCCCTTCATAGTTACACATCTTAGCTCTAATCTCTCTCACACACACACAGACGGCCGGATGAAGCCCTGCTAGAGCAGCCTCCTGGACAGCATTAATGGGGAAGGGTTATGGTTAGGCTTTATGTTAATGTTTTAAACGACTAGGCTAAAGAAATGCATATTTTGGGAATTGGGTGTCAATGTAATGGTGTTCTCTATCTATTTACACCTGTGTGTTTTCTGAGAGAGAGAAAAACAAAGAATTGGATTAAGTGTAAGGGCTATTTGTAGTTCTCTTAGTAGCCTTCACTTTGTTTTTTGGGGGGGAATTTCCTTTATATCATGTTTGCATCATATTCCCTGTCTGGACTTGCACTACCGTTCACAAGTTTGGAGTTCTCAATACTATAAAATCCATGATGTTACACATAAATTGAGTCTAATATGATGCTACCACTATGCAATTTCACAGAAATCATTTGTAGGAAGTTGGTGGTAAAAAAAAAAGAAAAAAAGGATTTTTAAGATTATTCCAAAATGACTTAGAAACCTGTAACAGCATTGAGAATGGTCTTCTAATAAAATTATCCATAAAGCCTCACATTTTGAACGAAGCCTCGCATTTAATTCAATATTAGTTAGTTCTACATTTTGTTTGTAGTGAATAAAGCAATGCGTGTTGTGTAACTTGACCGGCAATTCCAAACGTTTGAACACTGGTGTACTTTAGAGTGCATTAGTGTACATATTAGTGGCATAATTACAGACTATATAGCGGACCAGACTACACAAAGATTCATGGTATACATGGTATCCTGTCTTGTGAATGGGATCCTTTTATGATTAAACTGGCGATACTCATGCCATCTTCTCCGAGAGTGAAGCCTGTTCCAGCACAAAACAACTGACAGGCAGCCTTCCTACAATGAAGTTTTCTAACTGGCTAATTCAGTCAGATGGTGTTACAATTTTTTGATTGCTGATAACAGAGCCTAGAACAGTTTTTTCCTCAGCGTATCTGTTAATGATAGCCATCAGGATGTAAAGGCAGTTTAACTGAAGTGCTCCTAAAGCAGCTTTAAACATTGCTGTTTAAAAATTAATTGGTTAAAGAGAACAGCCTATAAAACTGTTATATCAAATGAAGAGTCATAAAACAAGAATCCATCGCCAGCAATTGTCTTTAATAATCATTTTCTATCTCCCAAATGTACAGTTAATCAGTGACATTTACAACAACTAGCAGAGTTTATATCTGTAATGCAGTTACTATAGATCTTCTGAATTGCTAAGTGGTTCCTTAAGTTTACAAATCTGATAAATAACTAATCATTTACCGAACATGGCTACATCAGGGTGGTACGGTATCCCAACATGCAGTGGAAATGCATGTTGTGTGATACTCAGTGGGCTGGTAAAAGACAAACCTGTACACATGCAAAATCCAGCTCAGGAAATAAAAATGTACCACAGTATCAAATGTACACCTTTGATAGAGAGCACTCAAGAGAGCAAATTTTCTAAGATACTCAAAATAAGTTGTCACTCAACGCCGGGTTCATGGTTTGAGAATTTGTTGGCGGTATTTCAGCCACCTTCGAAATTAAACACGCACATACACGCCTTTTCGTGACACTTGACATGACCTGTGGACCTGTAATGATTCAGTTGATCTGAACTGTGCGTTATTACACCTGCGGTCATGTTATAGAGTGCGCTATATGCCAACACATTATACGGCATACAGTTATTAATATTGTACTTCCCTTTCACATGCTTTCATGGTAATAACCATTCAACTGACAAACACAATCCTGATTAAGTGTATGCAGCCCAGACAACATTTATAAACTCCAGGGGCGTCAAATAGAAATACTTATTATTGGTAACAAGACACGATTATTTGTTCATAATGTCCTTTCATGTGTATTCTGTTTGAAAAATTCAACATACTAGTGATATGGAGTTAGCTCTTTCCAGTAAAGTGACTTCATAGATATGAACATGAGTGACACTAGGACCAGGGGGGTAAAATGTGAAGGGTCTACTCTG
Source organism: Olivaichthys viedmensis (assembly GCA_028565825.1). Lineage (NCBI taxonomy): Eukaryota > Metazoa > Chordata > Actinopteri > Siluriformes > Diplomystidae > Olivaichthys > Olivaichthys viedmensis. The sequence goes on along the minus strand of JAOUQW010000040.1, from coordinate 9,747,579 downwards.
GTCCTGTTGTCCCATATACAGTACAAACACATTTGATCTCTACTCGTACATGTCAAAGGCAGGTACTCGTACATATTAAAGGGGACAGGTGTATTGTAGGAGCGAGGTCTGGCTAGCTGAACACAGATACACCATTAAATTAGACTACTTAAAAAAAAACATGCAGGTCTCAAAATCGGCAGGTATTCAAGCTACACAGAACACATGGGGTTTACGCGGCGTGAATGTATGGCTGCGCTAGTTTCTCCTCTAGCCCTCATGTAGTTATTGTCTAGTTTTTTTTTTTGTTCTTTTTTGCAGTTTTCGTCTTCCTCAATGAGATGTGAATGCTTCGTTTATCACAGCTAAGGTCTATATAAAAGTGTTGCATGCTCTGGTATCTCACTCACGCAACCTATTGCGGAAGGCTGTCTACGATGTCCGGCATTTCAGCATGAAGTCTTGAACGCATGCGCGAAACGAGCTGGGCGAGAGAGGAGGAGGTGTTATAGCAGGGAGGCTGAGTAGGACTCGATACCTTGGCACATGACAGTGGGAGTCGTAAGAGGCTAACAGTGTGTATAGGAAGGGTTGGCAGGCAGAGAGTGGATGGAGTGTGTGTTTGTGTGTGTTGTGCGTATAAGAGTCTTTTAGCTCTGTGCCGTTAGCCTCTGTTCTGTTAGCGAAGCCTGATGAGCCACCGTTTTGTTCTCATGGGAGCGTAGTTTGGATACCACGTCAATAAAGGCCAGACTCTGTACTTCTTTATGTAGTGGTTCTGAAAAGAAAGAGCCAAGGCACAAATCAAAACAAACTTCATTATATAGATAATATGTAGTACGTTTTTTTAGTAATATATCCAAAACTCTACTAAACTCCCAGGGGGCGTTAGCGGGTCCAGATTTTCATTCCTCACTCTTGTAACTACATACTTTTCCTATTAGTTTCACTGTAGTTTGTTACTGAATCGTATGCTTTAAGGCGAATAACTGAATAATGAGATGGGATTTTTTTTTTTTTTTTTTTTTTTACATCATATGAAGACGTCTAGACTGTATTTATTGAAGCTTAGTAACGGCTGAAAGGCAGCTTCATATCCACGGAAATATTCCTCACCTGAGCCCATAACGGAGCAGATGAGAATCATGGAGTTGTATTTGATCTCAGGAGCGCTCTTTTCCTCCGTCAGCAGCTTGTGTAGGACCTGCACCAGAGTGACTCCAACAAAATCCTTCTCTGCTGAATCTAACAGAAATGAGACAAAATAAATTAATTTTCAGTAAAATAAATTAAAAAAAACCTTTCATGCAGTAGAGAGAGAACTTTTCAAAACTCAAAATCCAAACAAATACAGTCCCTCCCTTCAATGTTCCCTCCAAAGCTATGCCCCCAACACACAAGCACGCACACTGCTTGGGCTAGAACACCTGCATGTTGGTGCAAGAGCAGGAGCTTTCTGAATGGACAGGCTGCATCACTGACAGACAAGTAGAGACGTCCTGACATCCCTCTCTTGACTGGTTGGATGTTGGTGGTCCACATTATTTGTTTTGTTTTTTATCCCAGGGCACCACAGAGCCCAGAGTTTTTACTCTGAGCAGATATTTTATTGACAGCTGCCACAAGAGGAGAATTTCACCAAATATTACAAAAAAGTGTCTCAGACTTAAAAATCACTGACACCACCTTTAACTCTGGTCAACAAAGAAGTAGAAAAGCAGTAAGCAGTGTTATATTTATTCAGAGACTAGGCCCAACATAGACTTTTAAAAACCAGACCATAAGGAAATGTTTAAATCAGGACACTTATTATTCCATGTAAATATTAAAACCAAAATTAGTCTTTCTCAGTAGAAGTTACACACCAAGGTGAAGCTTTGACCTTTAGGCAGTTTTATGTCTATTTTACCCAAATCCAGTGCTGCTATGAGACCCAAAGCCACCAGCGCTTCATTCTGCATGATCATGTGCTCGCTCATTGCCATGGTCACCAAGTGCTTCACACCCCCACAATGAATGACCGATCGTACCACTTCCTGTTCAAAGTCAAGAAACACACAAACACTCAACTTTTTAGAATATCTGAAATTGACAAGAAATGGTAATCATAAATGTGTGCAAGTGTATAATGACCTTTGACTTGCTGTGTCGGATGAGTGCTGAGAGCAGGCGGTTGGACTCTCCCATCACCCCTGCGTGATCTTTAGCCTCACACCATTCCACCAGCCTCTCCACCAGCTTACGGTTTGTTCCCAGCTGTTCGGCAGCATCTGCTACACCATGCACGCACACACACAATAAATAATGCTATGCCTATACCTAGAAATCAAACAAACCTTATTCAGAAATAACGTTATTTTTTACAATTTTGTAATGCGTATACATTTTTTAGTTATAGATTCAAAACTCTAAAAAGCTCTTTTAGCCAAGTATGTGATGCCATTAGATCATAAGACAACGACAAAAGTGCATTCATTAAGGCTCAGTAACAGCCAAAAGCTACTGTCCACTGTGTAAATGTCCCTCATTCGAGCCAATGACGGAGCAAATAATTAACCTCAAAACCCAAAAGGAAACCTACAAGCTCTTTTAGACTTTTAGATTCACTTTCCTTCATGGGAAAATGTCCACACACATATTCCAGGCATTATGAGGGACATTTGGTCCTGTATGTCCTTTTGGAAAAACACACACTTAAATTAGCACACATATAAAACAGGTGCCCAATTCCGGACACGTGTCATAAAAATGATTTGAATGGTTCTTGCTTGACATTAAGTGATATGGTTAAAAAAGTCCAAGCTATTACTAAATAGCTTTCTTCACTTTAAGTGCACTGGAGCCATGTTTAAAGTAAATGCTGACGTGGACAGCACGCTCTTCTCCGGTTTAAAAGCTAAGTGTCGCTGAAAGTTAGAGCTTCTGGCTACATGCCCTGTGCAGAGAAACGCAATGCACTGTTGTCCATACTGGCAGCTCCCGTGTCACTCACAATCTATAGCAATTAAATCTCAGCACAGTGTCATCGATCCCCATCTCAGTTCATTTCATTTATAGGCAAACGGCTTTCTAACCAATTCGCAGGACAGAAGGGAACCAGCTTATACCAGAGTTTCTTTAAATGAAGAAATTAATGGGTTATGCAGTCCTTGAATGCAGCAAGTACTGTTTTGTACGTTTTTTTGCCACCCAACATTTCCACTTATGGCTAACTTGTGAAATTCTGTTGCAAACATTAAACAAGAATCTTTAAAATTTAGTATTAGTGTTTTTGCTGGAGGTCAAATGCAATTATCTGAGTAGTCGTAAGGGGGAATAAGAAAGGAATACTCAAAAGCATACATTGGTGGCCTTGTATAAATTTAGCTACCTTGTGTGTCGATAAGCATCCGTAATGTTCCCAGCAGCTTGAACTGAACCGGTGGCATTTCGGATTGGAGAAACTTCAGCACCACGTCAGACACTCCAGCTGAAAGCATCTTAGACTTGTTCACCACTGATAAATAGAGGGAGGGAGAATTAATTAAGCAGGGTGAAAGCCTGCACTAATACACAGCTGCACCAGGTTTCAAAGCCTCTGTAGGGCTGCTGAAATACACAAAAACGAAGAGGAGACTTAGCACTGACCCGGGATTGCCAGGTTCCTCAGAGCGCTGAGAGCAGCGTGCTGCACTGTAACGTTCCCCTCCTCAACATGTCTATCCAGCAGCTCCAACAGCATCTGCACAATGCCCGTGTCCACCATGTGGATGCAGTTCCCATCTGACAGAGAAGGAGATAACACAATTACACATCAGTTCTGATAATAAAAATAAATTACATAGCGTAAATAAGATAACAGCAATTCAAACTGACAAACTATATAGCCTGGTGTTCTTGTCTATTTCCCCATACATAACAATTGCATAATAGTATAATTTAAGAATTACAGTAATGTCAATTAACCAAAATGAATCTAATGGAGTCTTAATTAATTCCAGTATATTCAGTCACATGAGGAAACATCTCACTGAGGAACGTCTCTTTAAAAACGGAGAAATCTCGTAGGAATCCTCACTGCAGTGTCCAAGCCTTAATTTGGTCAAGGAGCAGCAGAGCAATGCATTACTTGGTATGCATGTCTGCGTCTGGTGTATGTAACACTTAGTCACTGTAAAGTTGATGGTAGCAAATGTACATAGTTAGCTTTCAGCACTAGCAAAAAACATCCACACTCAGGAAAAGAGAAAGAAAATCGTATAATTTCACATCTCAAACTTATAAAGGCTTTCTCATATAATGTATGACAGTTGCATTTGTCAAACAACAATTACTCAGATATCAGACTAGAGCTCTCACCATTGCGGGCAAAGTTAGCAACAGCCAGAGCCCCAGCTAGCTGGAGCTGGTGGTTGTTAGACGGAACCCAAGAGAGAACCCTCTGGAACACGCTACCTTTACCTCCCTCAAACAGCTTCTGCATGGACTCATCTGGAAAAGAAAAAGAATCACCATGATGCTACCATTACAAAACCTTATGCAGTAATTACAGTGATTTAAGCTTTTTTTTTTTTACCAAAGTCTATTCTAAACTACTTTGCTTTATACCACTGTGCTGTTGAATTCTGGATTTTGATTGGTCAGGAGGTGTTGATTCATTTTCTATAACCGCACGGCTATGACGTAGTGTCGCACGTTCTAATATGTTTGGTTTCTATAGTAATAACTAATTATATAGTAATAACAGGGACTTCACATATCGATAATTTACGCCTAACAATAAACGGTGGTGTTATTTAACAAAGAAAAAAGTATAATCGTTGCTGTGGTGAAGCTTTTTGTAAGGAGAACGTTTATTTAACATTTATGGAAGGAGACTCCTGTGTCAGCGCTTTATAACAGTCAGAGGTAAAGCTGTTCCTTTAAGTTTTATGCCGGAAAACTTCAGCGATTTGTGGTTTATCAGTAACATGAAAAGCTGTATTTTTGTCTTATTAACTTTAAGAATTAATAGTGACTTATAATCTCACTATCGGGTGTCACCCAGAAGAGGATGGGTTCGCTCGAGTATGGTTCCTCTCAAGGTTTCTTCCTCATGTCGTCTCAGGGAGTTTTTCCTTGCCACTGTCGCCTCTGGCTTGCTCATTAGGGATCTAGAGCTATATTAAACATCAAAGCCAAGGAGTTATCTTATCTTACGATCTTGGCACTGTATCTGCTGATTCTCATGGTCTTACCTTGGTGGGGAAATTGATCCGCCACTTGTGTGCGTTCATCTCCACACGCAATTTTGCCAGGGAATCTCGCTGCAACCCTTGATTCCTGAACTTCAATGTTCTGAATGGTGGGCAGTGTGAACATCATGGTCAGAGAGCAACCTCTGTATCAACAAACAGGGGTTATTCCATTCTTCTCTGTACTGTCCTCTTGCTATGTGGGGATGTTCACCTAAATCCTGGAATTGCGGACTATCTGCAAATGCAAGATGTTGACTCTTGGCAATCAGCTGTTCTCCACGGGCCTGCAGTCAGGCCGGTGATCCACCTTCAACACGCTGTCCCCACAGAATTACAAGGTAACACCAAGCTGGCAAACTCGGTGTCTAAACTATGTGATATTGGACATGAATTGATAAATGCTGGTCCCACTATTGTGACGAATGTGCCACGGACTACCACCAATTCAGCGATTTTAAAACAACAGAAAACCAAAATGTTTCAGACTGTAAATCACGCGAATGTGCTATGGAACCCGAAAACAAAAACAAAAGGGATATTTGGTGGATATTTAAACATAAGGAGCGTTGTTTCAAAGACTGAACAACTTGAACATTTACTGACTGATTCTAACCTTGACTATCTGTGTCTTAGGGAAACTTGGTTAACTCCTACAACACCATTAGATATATTTAATGTCTCAGGCTATAATGTGTATAGACAAGATAGAAGTAAAGGGAAGGGAGGCATGGTTCTGATCTATGTTAAATAGAACATTCAAAGTAAACAAATTGATATCGATGATAACACCCTGGAGTGTGTTGAGGTTACAATTACACTATCCCCTGAAATTTAATTTGTTGTAATTGCAGTTTATCGACCACCTGCTGCGACAAATGTTTTCTCTGATCATTTATCTGAAATTCTCAAAGGAAATGATGGTTAAGAAGTACTTCTTATGGGAGACTTCAATTTAAACTGGCTAGACAAAACATGCAGAAAGAGGCTAAAGGACATCACCAAAATGTTTCAGATGACACAACTAACAAAATCTTCCCAAACCCTATTGGATTTGATTTTTACAAATAAAGTAGACAGGATAACAAAAACATACAACTTAATCACTCGTCTTTTCAGATCATAATCTTGCATTAACTGCTAGAAAGTTGACAGACATGATACAGGAATAAAAATGAAATGGAAAAGAATCCCAATATCTCTTTCATTCCAAAGAAAGATCTCGAGCGCTTTGAGAACGAAATAAAGCAAACCAAATGGAATGACACTATTGCAGATAAATACTGTGAGCAGGCATGTGATGATTTAATGTCAGCTTTCAAACAGATTTTATTAAAATATACCAAAACAATGGCCCAGAAGCCTAATGCAAAATGGAGTTTGCCTTGGTTTAATAGTAACCTATTAAAAAGGTTTTTCATTTTATGAAAAAGTCCCTAAAATCAGGACTGAATACTGGTCGTCTGATCTATAAAGGCCTGAGAAATAAAGTCATGATGCAACTTAGAAAGGCTAAAGCAATTTTTTTTTTTCTTGATATCATAAGGGAACAGTAAAGAGAAGCATTGACAAACTAACTGGAAAAGAAAAACCCAAATGCAGTAACATACAGCTCAAAATAAATGGTATTCCTCAAAATGATAGCTTAGCTGTTGCAACAAATTTTAATGACTATTTTATAAATACTGTCCTGGAATTGGGTCAGAACTCACTTTCACCAAGTTTCAGTTTATGACAGATCTGCTTTAATCCTGCCACCTACAAATGAGACAAAGGTCAACAAAATCCTCTCAACCCTATCAAACAGCAAAGCAAAGGACATATACGGTCTTGATACTGCATTTATAAAATAAAAAAAAAGAATTTTACCACACCTATAACTCAAATAATAAACAAGTCAATTAATGAGAGCACTTTTCAAGTGCCTTGAAACCAGCTATAACCCCTGTACACAAATCCGGAGACAAACAGGAGGTAAGCAACTATAGACCTATCATTATACTCCTTGTCATCTCAAAGGCCACTGAAAAGGTTGTAGCAGAACAATTGATTGCACACCTTGATTCCAAGGCCCTTTTACACCCTATGCAATTTGGATTCAGGAAAAAACATTCAACTGAAATGGCATGCTGCTACTTCCTTGGTCATTGAAGCAAAATTAAAGGAGTGATGGTGGGAGCAGTCTTCCTCAACCTGCATAAGGATTTTGACACAGTAAACCATCAAATACTACTCAACAAGCTGGCTAACTACGACCTTTCCAAAACTGGATTAAATCATACCTAAATGGCCGACAACAGTGTGTGCGGATAAACAATAAATTATCACCTCTAAAAGCCTGCACCATGGGAGTGCCACAAGGCTCAATTCTAGGAACACTGCTTTTCAGTATATGCATCAATGATCTCCCATCTGTTTGCAATGATGTTAAAATCATAATGTATGCAGATGACACCGTACTATACACCCATGGGAAAAATGCAATAGAAGTTGCCACAAAATTATCAAAGGAAATGGAGAATGTCACTAAATGGCTAAATGACTCCTGTCTCACTTTAAATATTGGAAAGACTGTAACTATGTACTTTACCAATAGATACAAACTTGGAGACTGTCCTGACATCTGCAGAAATGGATAAAAAATGTGGATGAATTTAAATACTTGGATGTTACTCTTCATCCAACTCTTGACTTCAAAAAGCATATTAAAAAGATGAGTAACACACTGAAATTTAACCTTGCAAATTTTAGACATATAATAAACTCCCTTACAGTTGAGGCATCAAATACCTTTTTAAATGCAATGATTTTTTTCACACTTTTTGTATTGTATGTCAAGTTGGTCTCAGGCAGGTAAAACAGCCTTAAGACCACTCGAATCATTATATAAAAACGCCCTTAAAATTCATGATAAAAAAACATGTCAATATCACCACTATCATATACTCACTAAATATAATATGTTAAATTTTGAAAATTTAATCATGCTCTCAAATGTTTGCTTAATCTTTAAGATCCTTCATAATGATGCTGCTCCTACTACTTTGAGGAACTTTGTCACACTCAGTTCAGAAAAAACAACATGAGCCACTAGGTCAACCACTCTGGGGGAGTTCAGAATTCAACAATGCAAGACCTACCTTGGTAAATCATCCTTCACTTTTATGGCCATAAAACAATGGAACAATCCAACAGAACTAATAACATCTAGAGATTTTCACACTTTCTCCCGTTTGACAAAACATTGGATCCTTACACAGAAAACTTGCATACATTTAGCAAATTAGTGTTGGGGGGTTGTTTTAGGGTTGTGGATGTATGTTCTTATTGACTATCTTTGTAATTTTTAAATGTTTATTTTTCTTACTATTTTATTGTCTTATTTACCTGCCCAAAGACTACAGGTGGAAAATAGCAATCTGCTAAAACCTGGTACTTTACATCTCTCCTGGTTAATATTTTTTGTGCACGGTCCCTGTTCAAATACACTAATAAACTAAACTAAACTAAACATGCAGATTTCTGTAAAGTTGCTTTGTGACCATGCCCATTTTTAAAAGCGCTATACAAATAAATAAAATTGAATTGAATAATATGCTCGGGGGAAACTACTTGTTTAGGGGTGCCAGTCACACCGGTTCCCCCTGTGTTCTCACTCTGAAGGTGTGTATAGGTTGACTAAAAGTTGCTGTGTGAGATGATCATACAGATGTAGATCACCAGCGTAATAGCAGTACTTTGAATCCATCCCAGTTGTAATATACAAGGGGGGGGAACCACTTTTCCCAGGGCTCTAGTTAAATCTGTTCCCCCTGTGTTCTCAGTGTAAAAGCATGTACATTGGATGAAACTTATTACATGTAATGATAAAACAGGGACACTTTATTAGCATCATTATAGTACTTTAAATCCACTGCATTTGTATCATACCAAGGGGAAACCACTTTTCCCAGGAGTACCAGGTAAATCAGTCCCCCCTTTGTTTTCACTGGAAAAGAATGTTCTGTGGGTGAAGTATGTTGAATATTGGAGTTAAGAAAACACACATTATTAGCATTACTGTAGTACTTTAAATATGATGATGATTATCCGTTCAGTCGCAGCCGACTCTCGGTCACTTTATGGATCATCGTTCTCCACGCCTTTCTGTCT
>JAOUQW010000040.1:9633363-9646711 GCA_028565825.1 Olivaichthys viedmensis | reverse complement strand
GTTAATTATGGAAAGTAACAAAGCTTTAGAGCTAATATTGCAATCGTTCAGAACCTTCCCTCTGTCCCTGCCTGAATCACCTGAACCATCAACGTGTTTAATGTTGTAACTCTTAAAAACACACAAGTAATTCCTAGCTATGATCTTATCTATTTAAAGCTTTCAATTATGACAACAGAGAGAGAGAGAACAAGAGAGAGAGAGAAAGAAAGAGAAGGATGCAAAGTCTAATAAGTTCACTAGCGTAATTTGTTCATTCACAGTAGCTAACATAGAAGTGTTAATGTAGCCATGTAATCAATGCAAATCAATGCTCGAAAACTCAAAACTTTTTTCGATGCTATCAAAAAACTCCTAAAAACTGCACCTGGCTGCAGTTTCTAGTTCTGCTGATTATTGTAATACTTTTCTAACCTTCTTTAAAGATAAAATCAGCTAAATATATCAGCCTTTCCCCACAGCCTCCCCTTCACTCGATTACAGTGATACCCTCTTTAGATCTTCTGACAAACTCTTGACAGCTTTCTCTCTTTTTGAGCCAAGAGTTATCTCTGATCTTATTTCTAAATCTAATGCATCTTCGTGCCTGCTCGATCCTGCACATAGTCCAATCCACAATTGTCCCTCTGTCATCTCCACATCCATCTGTCATCTTATTAACATATTACTTGTTTCTGATTATATTCCTTCTGCTCTCAAAACTGCTGCTGTTAACCCCATTCTTAAGAAACCTGGCCTTGACCCATTTCTAACATACCCTTCTTTGCTAGAGTGTTGGAAAGCATTGTAAGCAGTTATAAAAATAGAGCTAACAAACTGTCTTTTTGAACCCTTTCAACCTGGCTTTTGTACAGTAAATACATGTGTATTAAACGGTCTGTAACACTTTCATTAGGTAGTCTGCTTCAAACACTCTACAAACAGTCAACAACTATAGACTGTCATGAACCAGCCTATCATCTGATTCTCAACATGTCAACATATGTTTATCTATCTTTCATCATGTCATATATTTAATCATCAATATAGCAATCAATATATCAAGTCTATAGATTATCTACTAAAAACAGCCATAAACTAAACTATCCAAATCAATTAAAAGTAAACGGGACATGTTGATAGTCTATAGATTATCTGCTATACATCAGCAACCATAAACTGTTGACATGTGAGAGTCAGTTGATAGGCTGGTTGATAACCGTCACCTGACAGGTGATTGACAGTCTATATGTGGGTTGTTGACAGTCTCAAAAGCAGACTATCCAAATAAAGTGTCACCAAAATGGTCTATTCCTCCTTGCTGACTCTAAACATTCTCCCTCCTCTTGATCTCAGTGCTGCTTTTGACTCTCAGCTATCACTGACTTCGCTCTTGCCTGGTTCAAATCTTACCTCACTAACAGACATTATTTTGTTACCATTGGCAAACACCTGTGTGCAAGCCACTTCAACACATATCAGGATCTAACCTATAGTCAATAAAAATGATCAAAACAACTGCCCTGGATTAGAGGTACTGTCTGCGCGAGACCGTTTAAAAAACAACAACACTCTGCCCGCTCCTGCAGAAATTCTGAACAATCCTGCCTGCTCCCACATATACTCCTGACCAATCCCATCCTCTCCTCTCCCTAATTCCTAATGTACATAGTTGGTTCTATTGGAATGGAATGCATGGGAATGCAATATATTGTCATTGCACAAATATAAGTACAACAAAATATTGTTTTGCGACTTCCCAAGTATGATGCTTCGTGTTTGTCAGAAATGCACATGTCAGCTGTGGCAGCAGCTGTCTGACTAACTGGTGGAAAATAGCATCGCTTTGGGAAGTGCAGGGCCGCCATTGTTTTTTCCAAAATATAAACAAGTAAGCAATTTAAACCAATTTGGCCTTCTTTTTTATTGTAGTATACCGACCAGTGCCGATAGCTTTTTGCACATCTTCTGATTTATGCTGGTAATGCGTTGCTGTTGCTGGGAAATGCCATCATAAAAATAACACCATTATGATGGACTTTTCAAAATGCCCACCAAAACAAGACAAGATTTACAGCTAAGTATTTTGTTCATGTAAAGTAAGATTTTCAACATAGATTCACTGAACGTTATTGGAAATGTTTCTCTTTGTTCCATAAGCTAGCAACTTACATTTACGTAAACCTCTGTGAACATTTATTGATTTGGCTTACAATTGAGCAGTTGAGGGTTAAGCGCCTTGCTCAGGGACCCACGACCTTCTGATCAGAAGCCCAGTGCCCTAACCACTGAGCCACCACTGCCCCTAAGTGCCATCATTCAGCCATATTTGTTTTTCAGGGCAATGTGTGCTTTAAATGGGCCTAATTTCAACTCCTACTGTCCTGTATGGCGAAATCAGATGTAGGAAACTGTTTGTGTTGCTCTTTACAGTTGTAATATTAACTTTAGTGCAAAGTTTTGTATTAACCAATTAATTTAAACAATCCAGTAGAACAAATGTATAAAAATACATTACAGGTTTTATTTCATTATTTGTGAAAAGCTAATAGAAAAATAAAACAGCAACAATACAACAACACATACAAAAGAAGAACCATACTACTTGAGTCAGTATCATTTGTTTGTCATTAACCCCTTAAACACCAAGCTTATTAGTCAGTTATTAATCATAAAATGAATATTATTCTGTAACTACCATTAATTATTCAGTAACTACAGTGAAAAAACAGGAAAGAGTTGGTGAAATGTTAGTCTGTACCCACTGATGGTCCTGTGAGGTTAGGGGGTTAAGAAATGTGTTTGGAGTGTGCATTATTTGAATGCAAATACAAGGCTTTATTTATAAATGCTGCACAAAGGATATTTGGATACATATAATATTATATAATTTTATATATAATTGCCTAAATAAGAAATGTCTAAGTTTTAAATCTTAATATTAAATAATAAGTATAAACTGATTAAAATTTGTATATGTAAATTGTAAATTTAATAAATGACGAAATAAAAGCACTATTTGGTAGCAACCCAAGAAGTCGAGATCTCTTTTACTTTAAAAAGCTTGTTCAGGGAACAAAAGCAAGGACAGACCTTTAGTCTTTGTTTTTGATGATCTCTGACATGGGCAATATTCAATGACTTTAAGTGAGATTTATTTTATATTAATATATATTGCTATGGCCTTCACAAGGCTTCTTGCTCAGAGCCCCAGTGGGATGGCTGACATATGCTCAACAGCAAGGCAAATTTAGAGTAGTGGTGAATTGTCAAGAGGAATTAGTCTCAAAGCCAGTCTGTTTTCCCCCGACTGACACAGATGACAGATGTAACAGCATTGTAAGAGATAAACATGCCCATGTTGCCACACGTCTTCCTTTTATTGTGTAATAGTGGGGATTTATGTACAAAGATTCCATCATGACTCTTTTCTTTTTTTTTGCAATACCACCAACTGGTTATTTTGGCTTCTGTGAGGTTCTCTTATCACCAACAACTGCTGACTGATATTCACAATTATTCTTCGCACTTGTGGCATTGCTCTTTCACTACTGGGGTAACTGAGTGTGAGAGATGTAAGAGTCAATTACTTCACATGGGAAGACAACCTAGGAGTCTTCTGAGATGTTATTTTTGGTGTCAAACACATGTGAGGAATAAGAGACATTTAGAGGATATTAAAACACACACACACACACAACAAAAATATATACCGTGAACAATTTTCTCGTTTCTTGACTGGTGCAGCTGTGTGGTTACAAGTGAAGGGGGTTTTGATGAGAGCTCGGTTTAACTCCTCTCGCCGCTGGGGAGCTCTACCTGGGGAGCAGGTAGTGACTAAGCTTCTGTTTGGCAGTAATTGCTCAGCAACAACTCCCCCACCAATTGGAGAAAGTTCCCAAACACTGCGTGCAGCCGCAGCCCCCGCTGGGTGAAAACAAGCCTCCTAGGCTACATGGAAAGCTGTTCTTACTCCATCAAGTCCTCAACTCTGGTGGGCGTGTGGGTCTTCTTATAGAGTCAGGTTGTTTGTGGCATCACCGTCATTGGGAAATAACATACAATTATGTGAGAGAAAGCTTCTCACCCAATGTTTATGTCAATAAAGTCTTCTATAGATTGCATAAAGGCACACACGGATTACATGTTTATCCAATACTGTATATTTAGCTGATACTGTTGCTCAAAGTGTGCTAGCTTTATGTTAGCAAACCAAAGTAACAGCCCCCTGGAGATCTTATTATACTCTTAAATATTGTCATGAGAATAAAAAATGGAATATATACAACAGTCTATACAGAAAATAGTGCACATTACAAAATTAATTAAGAGTGCTGTTTTTTCTCTCTCTAACAAAATGCAGAACGGACATTACCATGCTTTCACATCCAGTTAGATTGGGAAGTGAAGAGACTGGCAATCTTCCAAAGAGCCATGAAGAAATCAGCTATGAAATGGAAATACTCCAATCTATGACAACCCTTGGAGCTGGAAGCTTCACTACTGTGCCTGGGTTTATTTGTCCAGCAAACATTCTGTATTTGTCCAGAATAACCTTACAAAATGGAGATGAAGACCACTGAAATAAATCATTCATCGAGTAGGTCTCATCAAAGTTTGTCAGGCTTATGAATTGCAGAAGGGAAAAGAGAAACGTAATGTGAATCGATTTAGGGGACTTAAAGCTTTGAGAATTATAAAATAAATGTAAGTCTGCATGTAAGTTCCTTGGAGGGAGAAATGGATGAGGGCACACAGTAGGAAATCAGGTGGCAATTCCATTTTTCTAAAGAGTGGAGAATCATGGCGCTAGAGGGAAAGAGGAAGAAAGAGAGCGCTGTAGGAAGGTCTCTAACCCCGGCACATCAGCAGCCTCACCATCATTTAAAGCCTACTTTGCAATACTCTAATTATAGTACAAATGTGCAAATTATATATTTGCACCTTTATAATTGGATTTCATAGGATGTATATAAAGAACATGCTAATATGGGTTGGGGTTGAAGTCATTTATTGTAGCTGTGAACCAGTGATACTCCGGTCTCAAAACACCGTTACCTTAGTGGAGTCATACTTTATTATACAACTATATAGTGTGTGTAAGCACAAATTTCAAAACATGCTAATAGGGATGGGCCACTAGGTTATTCCTCTGGCTGATGATGTGAATGAATGCTTTATAACCACATTTAATAGGTCATCCATTTTAGTCCATCCTCATTTTCTACACTTGGTTCCCCTTAACAGACCAATGAGTCTGAAGTATCACAGCAGCTAGTCACAATGCTATAATGTAAGTATTATATTTGTAATAGATTTTCTGTTGTACACTTAACACCTTCCAAAGATTTAATTTGCTCAATGCTACATTATTGTTAAATGATTTCAATTACTGGTCAATGGAGCAGAGTAAGCCGCCAAAATTACTTCAGTTGAGAAAGGGTTAAGAGTGGTTCATGTAAATTAGAATGCAGTAGGCTGACAGACAAAGCTAACAAGACCTAATTTATAGTGACCCTGATTTAGAGATGGCAGTGCGCTGGCCTTGAGGAAAGAATAGTAGAAATTGTGAAATACATGACTATCACGGTCACTGTGGGGACTGCCAATAAGCAAAAGACCCCAGTCAATGAGCTTTCAATCGCTATATGAAAACAACAAAGCCGACATTGACAGAGATGATTAGATAAGATGCTCTCTGTATGGTGAAGGTAAAGGTGATAGACCTCTTAAAAGTTGTTTGACGTAGAATGCAGAATATAAGAAAATTTCCAGACAATGTGCAGTAAGATGCTAGTAGATTGTATTTCTCCAGATATGCACATATTAGCTATCAACTTGCTTTCGTAGTGCTCTGATCCCATGCTCCAAGGACTATTTTGAAATGCAGCATACACAGTAGTACATAGTGCAAATACAGCCCAGTATTACATGTGTGTGTGTTCCAGAACTGTCTGTTGAAGAACACGTGAAACAAAACCCGTAAAAATCTATCTGGTACAAGGTGGCCAATTTTATGATGAGTGCATGCAGCTCTTTTCCCTCAGAGCCCCATTACCAAATAAAATATACTCTTTACTTGAGGCAACATGGGCCATAGGGTAGGTGATGAGCTGATAAAACTTCAGAA
The DNA here is from genome assembly GCA_028565825.1 of Olivaichthys viedmensis. Classification (NCBI taxonomy): domain Eukaryota; kingdom Metazoa; phylum Chordata; class Actinopteri; order Siluriformes; family Diplomystidae; genus Olivaichthys; species Olivaichthys viedmensis. Next base: position 9,640,602 of record JAOUQW010000040.1, on the reverse strand, counting down.
GACACTAGAATCCAGTTTCCTTTACATGTTCTGCTCAGGGTTTTTTTTATCTGCAGCTTTTTCCCACACTCCCTGTGCTCCTGACTGATGGCTGATGTGGGCCTGTTGACAGGTGACACAGCAACTGTCCGCCTTTTTGAAGTGCTGCCCCTTTTTTGTTCCCCAGTGTCTGGAGAAATCTGTTTGCCCAAATGTGTATATGCTTATCAATCAGACATGTGCCAGACTGAAGAGCTGGTCACAATGTAGAGTATTATATATGAAAGGTTCACCTACAGTGTTCAAGGAATTGAGTCCATTGCTTAAAATGTTATTCTGTGCCACAGTTCTAATGAAGGCTGGGAGGTATTTTATACAATAACAATGTTGATTTTTTTTTCAATACAAAAAATGCTACTCTCAGTGTAGTAATATTGTTAGCCTTTGAAATCAGGGTAACTCTCTGGATCATTTGTGCCTGCTGGGTCTATAGAAAGTCATGGGAACATTGTTTATTGATAAACCTACTTTGATCAATTTGCCATTTAATGAAATTAATTAAATGAAATTAAGTGAATGTGCATGCTGTATGTATGTGTTTTATGTATGGCTAACAAACAACTGTAGTCACAATTTTGCCTTAAAAATACACTTTCCAGAAAAACACAAACACAATGGTGAGTAAAGCTCTTCAAATTTCTGATATTTTCTCATTTATATTGTGCGTTCTCACATACCTTCAGTATGTCAAGAAGTTGCCAGAGGACCTACACTGCCAAAGATTTGAAGCGAGCTACAGCTTCAACCTTGTAAACAATTTGTGGGAGCTTGGGGAATAAAGGATTTCAATTTTGCTTTGTCTATAACTGCCAACTCTCCCTTGACGGGCAATTAAAAAAGATAAAACAAAAAGATCAAAAGTCAGCAAGGCACCACCGCATTAATTCAGCTAGCTAATAAGTACCCGGCACAATCAATATCACACTGTTCGGTCCTGTATAACTTGCTGCATACAGGGAAAGTGATTACTTCCTCTAATTACACATGCAAAATTACACATCAAAACATCATCATCTTTTTACATCACTATTTTGCATTTTAAGATATTTTAGAGGATGGAAAATACCTCATGCATGTCCCCCTAGAGCTTTATTTCAATTATGAAATAATTGCAGCCTCTTAGGGTGTGATTCTCCTGAAAATAAGACATATGCAAATTATGTTAAAACCAACAAAGGTTTTAACTTTGACAATGTCATCAAATGCATTGCAAAAGAGAGAGGACCTAACTATGCAGGTTTGCATTAGACAAGCTGATTTTAAATTCTGTAATAAATTTGTAGTCCCTTTCTCGTCAGAAGAGACTCCTCTATTTACTTGGGTTGCTGCCTGTCATCCACCATCAACAACGCTCACAGGTCACTATCGCTTCTATAATAAGGCTTATGGACTTCTCTGGGTCACCAAGCTCCTCAATCCACATCTTAGTGAACCAGGAACAGATGCAGGCAGGCTGAAACCCAATCAGATATATTGCAGTGTGCAACACTTGAGTCAATTAGAAGAGAACGCTACTTCCTTATCACGAAAGAGTGAGAGCATTAGAAGCAAAACTCCTTGATGTTGGCATTCTTGGGTTGCTTTCTGGTGGTGGCAAAGAATGTTTTAAAAGTAGATGTGTGATAAACACATGCTTGTCAGAGAAGAAGAAAACTATGGAATGGCATAAGCTTCGACTTTGGAGTGTAATGTCAAATGTCAGGAGATGTTAAAGGGAAAAGAAAGTGCTCCAGATATCCTCACATGCAGCATAACAGGGCTTCATCTTGCTCAGGAATTTGAGGATGAAACTGGTTCTTTTGTAGCAACATTCATGCTCAAGAAACAGTGCGGAAAAAAGAGTTTTGCGTTTATAGGCCATTTAAGAATGTTTGAACCACATGACCAATTGAAGCTCCTCTACTATACAAATGTTTAAGTCTGTTGCAGACTTATGTGCTGTGGTGTTTCTGGCTATCTTTGTTCCTGTTTGAGGTATTATTTAATCATGCAGTAAATCTTTAGATTATTGACAATAAACCTTATCAATTTTTAACAGTATAAAATAATTGTATCATTGTTTTATCTAATAAAGAACATTTTGTCTTAGACAGAGTATGGTGACTTGATGGTTAAGTTTATTTTACGCTTTTTCAGAGGGTAACAGAGACGGCATAGCTAGTGACAGATGAGTTGCAGTAAGCAGAGCCAGAATCAGGATCAGTCATGGAAAAGGGTAGTGTGGGTACGTGTGTGCGTGTGTCAAAGAGACAGACAGATTAAGCGGTAGAGATAGACAAGACACTAATTAACATATGTTTTGCCTCAACCACACACGTTATTTGTTAATATAATTACTTTAAAAAGGACACTTGATCTGGGTTGATAGACGGACGGATGGATAGATAGATAGAAGGACAGATAGATTAGATAGAAGGACAGATGGGTAGATAGACGGACAGATAGAAGGACGGATGGGTAGATAGACGGAGGGACGGACAGATAGATAGACAGATAGGTAGCTAGACGGGCGGATAGATAGACGTAATGCATGAACTACTCATCCTCACAGAGAAATAACAAAGGAGTCTAGTGACTGACCAAGACTACAAAACTCTGCCCACACACACACTGCTGGCATTTAGTCATCAGGCTGAGTTAATGAACATGAACACTTGTCCATTAAGCTTTCAGCTTTTGACTCAGAGCAGACTAACTCCATCACTCAGCCTCTTGGTCACACACTGACGCAGGAACCTTTCAGAAAAATGTTTCCAGCAAGGAGCGGAGCTTAAAGGGTGACTGTGGTTAATGTGGGGTTTCCTCTGCACACTCACACACACACTCGGCTGCCCCTAGACCTACTTTCAAACCACACGACAATGTTATTGTGGACATTTACAAAACACTGTCATTGCCGCAGAGTTTCATTTGGGGCAGCCGGCGTGTCACTCGGGATAGCGGCATAAAGACTGTCTCTCTGATTTCTTATCTGGAATGTGGCAAATTTGAAGGCATTTGTCCTTCTCAGGAATGGAAATAATTCCCATAATTCATGTTTGAACATATGGTGGATAGAACTGTCTCGCATTTTCTTCTGTGCCGTTTCGAAATTAGCCTAAAAACAGGTGGACGGAAACCTCATGTTTTTTGTACTTTTGGTAAAGCATGGTGTAGCGTGTTCACTAGGTGGCGGCAGAGTGTGTGTGTTCGAGCTCAGCTCTCGTCTCTGTAGTTACACTGATTGCTGATTTGATGAAAAATGATCGTAAATCACACAGTGGCACACAGCTTTATAAGTATGGGCCAGTGTGGATGGAGTGTGTGTTTCTGATAACTGTGTGTGTGGGGGGGGTATGATGTACTAATGGATTTCAGCAGAGAAGAAACAGCCCCAGGTTGTTGTATGGGTGCAGTCTGGGCTTCTGATGATCAGTGTCTTTGAGCACCACTGTGTGTGTGTGTGTATATGTATGTGTGTGTATATATAATATAATAATTTCCAGACTTTCTATGCTCAGCTTCCTTGCCATTTTAAAGGTCAAGCATGTGAAAGGGAAAACATGTGATATGAATTATGGAGGCTGTGTTCGTGCGGATAATAAGGGAATGTCTGAAGAAAACCTTTGTGTCTTGACTCTTACTTTGTGAACAGAATATCCATACTATTTACAAACCTTGTTCTAAGTTTCCCTACTTTCCCAGGTCTGGAAACGAGTGGCTTTAAATTGAACACTTTTCCAAACCTGCGCGTAAACCCCGTAATAAATATATTTTTTAAATTGCCACATGTCCCGCTTGAGTTTGTTTCAACCAGGAAAATCCCAGAGCAAAGTGATCTCAAGCTTCCAGTTGTTGTTCTGGCAAAAAAAAAAAAAAAAATCCCCATAAGCTGCTATTGTAAAGTTCTCATTTGGGGCTGCATGACATTAACAGAATGCTATATGCCAATTATACTTATACGTATTGCAATTTTGATACGCCTTGTAATTTATTAAAATACACTGATAAGCCCTTGATGTGACTTGTTTAAAGATTGGCTGGCATTATTTTGACCAAAATAATTTGTCATGATTCAGCAAAACGCCCACAGAAAGAGTGATATATAATGTGAGATTGGTCAGGCTTAAAAAGGGGGTAATGTGCTTATTGCAGAGGCCAATATTACAATAACAATGACCCAATGATCTGTTGTGCAGCCCTACCTAGTCTCACTAGCGTGCATGACGTGTGCTCTTGCAGACGGCGAGCTGGCGCAGGTAGCAGGGTGCCCGTGGACCATGAGAGACAGCGGGGCAAGCTTGGCTCCAAACCGCTGGCAGGGGGAGCTCTCCCTGACTGTGAGCCACGAGGGCAGTGGCGGGGGTATAGCAGGAGGGCACCTGCTGGGCCCTGACTCTCCTCCTAATGCCCAAAGTGCCATGAACTTCAAACTGGGCCACAAGGAGAGGGTGTGGACTGGAGAATACATAGCGACTGATGAGATGGATGAAGAGGATGGGTTTGATGAAGAAGAGGAGGAGGAGGAGTTAGAAGAGGACCAGTTGGACGAAAGTGAGGAGATCAGTTCTGAATGTGCTCCGGTAGAAGAGGAGGAGGGAATGGGGGACTGGCATGACCCACGTGAATCGTTGCCACAAATGGCACATTATTACCAGACCTTTTCACCTTCAAATAAGGAGCAAGACAAACCCGAAGCCAGGAATGTTGCTGAAAGGCCTCTTTGGGTTCGACTTCAAGGCCTCAGGCAGCAGAGGCTGAAGCGGTGGAGGAGGCTCCGGGCCTGCACGCGGCTGCGCTTTCGGCTCGCTCAGAACTGGAAAACGTGGCGGCAGCGGGCACAGTGGGTTGGCACTCTCGGGTACAGACGGGCAAGGCGGTGGCGCCAGTATAATCTTTATGCAAGTAGGCAAAGGCGGGATCCTGGGCTGAACAGCTTGAGATTAGCAGTGCAGACTGCCAACGAAATTGAGACAGGTAAGACTTATGTTTAATGGAGGGACAGTGGTGTTGGACAGTATTTTAGGTCCTTACTCAAGTAATATCTCATGACAAATGTCCATCTCTTTTCAGAAGCTCCATTTAGTGATTTGAACGGTTATCATGGCATTTCCCAGTCCAGCTCAGCAGTCAGTGTTGGAAAAAGTGAAGGGCAAAATTTCCCCTCAGTTTCCATGCAAAGAGTGGAGATAGCCCTCACAAAAGAGCATGTGTCCTGTGTCCAAGGTAAACATTTATATTGATTAAGGTCTACTCTCTCTTGTACAGTGGTTTGGGGTATTTTGCTCATTTGAAAATTCATAGTTGTACCTCTGAATGCAGGAACCAACAACTATTGACACGTGGAGCAACATTTTAATGCATTATATGGTGTTTTTTTTTTAATTATATAAGACATCTCAAAGCCCTCTGTTTAGCACTGAGTTCTGATTTGGCAAATGAAGTATTCAGGGGGTTTGGGATCATCAGGAATCAGTGAGTATGTACTACCTGGGAACAAAAAAAACAAAACATTAACAATCCATCACTGTGACCTGATTTACCTTTAGAAACTTAGTAATTCAGCTAGGTTTTAGTCTGTCCTGATATACAGTTGAGTTTCTGGATAAAAATGTACCTGTATCTTACAACTTGGCTACAAAAATAGAATTCCAAGAATTTTAAAGTGAAATGTGTCCTGCAACAAGACAACAATCCAAAACATTAGGCAAAATCATCAGGGAGCACATATTCCAACTGAGAGGATCTAAAAGCTGTTCAGAGGGTACAAAAGAGGGAGACAGTTATAAAGGCAGATAGTGGGTATACAAGAGAGATGCACACTTGAACTGATTTAATTATTAATTATGCAAAAAATAATAATAATAATAATCTTAACATTCACTTTTTCACCATTTTTTTGTTACTGTGAAACTGAACACACATGTCTTGTTTCTAAAAATTCAATTTCTTTGTCTCCTTCATTTGCATCCTAAGGGTATGCAAACTTTTGCACTCAACTGTATTTCATGCTCCTGACAAAGAGACTAAGCTGGCTTCAAGATCCTGGCAGGTTCATATTAATTTTTATTTTATTTCCCCAGGCATTTTAGATGAGTCTCTGCATAAATATGGCAGCCTGATCCCTGTACATACTGATGACATTGTTGAGCAACTGCAGGAGATCTTTGATGAGAGCTTCTCCCAGGCTTACAGGTGTGTCTAACCAAAGAGGCATATACACACAACTTGCACACAAAACATTCTCATGAAATGTATGAAAAGTTTTTTGTTCAGCACAAATGGTTCTGATGCAAGCAGGCTTTTCAGTGCATTTGAGTAAATGTAGCCATTTTATTTTAATGCAAGTGGCCATTTCTGCACATGTGTTTATCGCGAATGGGCTTGTGATGGTTGTCTTAGGAAAGCAGAGGTGCACCAGATAATCCAGTCCTACCAGAGGTCCCCAGGTACGAGCATGGTGCGAGGGTACAGTGTTAACTACAAGCGCCATGTCCTCACCATGGATGATCTCAGCACCCTGTATGGACAGAACTGGCTCAATGACCAGGTAAAGTATAGTAAATGTCAACTACAGTTATTTAGTAATGTCTAACTGTGTGATTGAACACTTTTATAATCCCTCACCTTGCCAGTTCTTGCTTATATCTGTTGTTTTGTTGTTTTTCAGGTTATGAACATGTATGGAGACCTGGTGATGGATTCAGTGCCTGACAAGGTAATGAGTAATAAGATTACTTTTTCTGCCATTCAGAGTATGCTCATGTTAGCCTTTAGTAATGTCTACATTAACAAACAACATTAAGGTTGTTTTAAATATGTTTTTTAGGTTCATTTCTTCAACAGCTTCTTTTATGATAAACTGCGAACTAAAGGTTATGATGGAGTTAAACGGTGGACAAAAAATGTAAGAACTTTTCCTCTAATCTAAGTTGCCTTTTAACTGATCATGTGGAATGTTATAAATGATTTAGGAGTTGACCCAGGCAGTAAAGGTGCTTCATGTAGGACTTAATATCGTCGCTGTCCAATGAAAAGCATGTATCGCTAAAATTCCAATTTTTCAGGAACACGAAAAAAAACTTTTTCATGTCCTTAATCATACACAATAAATCCGAAATTGACCGTGTGATTTGTCAGTTTTTCATTGCTCATTTAGATGTTAACTGCTGTGGGGTAGATAGAGGTTTTTGCCCACATTCCATATATGATAAAAAGTAA
>JAOUQW010000040.1:9615226-9629292 GCA_028565825.1 Olivaichthys viedmensis | reverse complement strand
AGAGAGAACAGCAACTTCATCACAGATACAGAATGTGCTGAACAAAGAACGAGAGACTCCAATCAGCAAAAGTAGTGGTCTCAAAGGACGAGTAGCGTCTCTAAAGCACTTCTTAGGAAGGGAAACAAGGCCAAATGCTTGGCATGGGCTAAAACATACCAGTATTTCACAATGGATCATTGAAAAAAAAGTATTATTTACTGATGAATCCAAGTTTTAGATTTATGGCAGTAACAGAAAGGTTTATGTAAGGAGACGAACAGAAGACAGATTGATACCACAGTGCATCAAAAACAACAGTGAAACATGTTCACTGTGCTCTCAGACTCTGGGACCCCACTGTGTGTATTTGATTTGATTTATTAGATGGATAGATCATTGTTATATAACTTTGTCGGTCATTATTGAGTCAACATTCTCTAAAACCCCAAAACGCCACATGGGCGGGATTCTTTCGCCTCGTGACGCAAAATGCAGCCTATCAGGCGTCGCAGCGGCCCGCCTCCGTTCTGATTGATCGGCGAGTTGTCCAATCAAACCTCTTCAGTCAGCCTCACAGCCCACGTATTTAGCACATTTCCGCCGTTCTGCCTTTCTTTGTGATAATGTCGGCTCAACATGAACATAGGTGAGTAGCGGCTACTGCAGCAACCGTTTTAATTACGAGTTTGCGTTGGTGAAAAACAAACAAAACAAAAAAAAAAAAACCCCGGCGGTGTTAAAGTGTAGTTCTATATAACGCGGGAAGCAACAAAAGGCGATTTAGATGTTTGGTCGTGTGCGAGTGAAGAGCAGCATGGCCCACGTGCGTGCTAGCTCTGGCTAACACACGAGGCTAAATCTACCATCTAATCTCTTTTATGTGTTTATCTCGTGTTGTAAGTGTGAGCGTCGACTTGCTCTGGGTGGGTGGACTCGCTACGTTTTTTTATTTCTTCATTCATTTGCTTATTTAAACGGCGTTAGCGAGTGTGCCGGGTCCTCACCCTCACCCGCACGCTAACGGTACAGCTCGTTGCCGGCTTTTGGCCTTATCCACATGGTCGCGTGCTGCCTCTGCCTCTCGCTATAACCGTTCAATTATCTGGCGTGAAAAATCGATATATGACTTATAATTATGCACCCGGCGTGTGATTCGTCGTCAATCTGCGTCGTGTCGATGCGGATTAAATCGATGTTTGAGGGAAGTGATCCTCGAGCACGTGGCGTGCCGGTCAGACAAAAGAAGAGTCTCTCCGTTAGTGCGGGGCTAGGCCTCGCCTCGGCCGGTCATGGCTTTAGACGGCTGGATTGGTTTTAAAAATAATTCGTAAACTACTGGTTATATCTTCGTACTATTTTTTTTATTCGGTTTTGGACAATTAAAAAAAAAAAAAAAAAAAAATTTTTTTATAACAACGAGATATTTACCGTCGCGTCATGTGCGAGCTAATTGCCCGCGCTAACGTTAATTTCTCGGTTTTACATCGTTTATCGTCAGATGTTGGAGTAAGCCGTGTTTTTATAAGACGACTCTTATGAGCGTTGTGCTTTTGTAACGGTGAAAAACTGTAAAGAAAGAGAAGCGCGAGTGTAGAAATGGCGGCCTCCTGCACGAGCCTGCGACGTGTCTGCTGTACAGGGCTCGGCCTTCCCTCCATTTTAAGTCGCCCGTTCAAGTCATTCAAATGTTACTGTTGAACTTGATGAGACGAAGGGAACAGTCTGTATCGGATTAGCAAATGGAAATTGTTTGGAAATGCTTGTATGAGTTGTATGTTTTATTTTTTTTATTCACGCCCACCCATTCTTGCCATTTCAGACCTAGAGACAATGGCCCAGAGGGCATGGAGCCAGATGGAGTCATTGAGGTAAGGTTCAAGTGTATACTTAAAATAAGATGTACCAAGTATCATATGGGTGTCGGTATTGCAGCATTGCAGCATCGGTATCCTGGTTGGATTTGGCGTTATTATCTGATCCGCTGACATATTTTATGCTGCGAGTGTATGGCTGGCAACACAGATTATGCACATGAACGTGTGCATCGAACCGGTGTTTTTGGGTAATTTTTACGTTACTGCGAAGAGATCTGTATTTTGGACCAGTGTCGGGTGTCGCACGATACTCTGACATCCCTGCTGAAAATATCTGCCGCTTGTGTTGGTACTTGTGCGGTATTATAAGCTTATATGTAAGAATTTTATCCTGAGGTTTAATCTTTAACATGTGCACTCGTCTTTTTATAGGGAAACTGGAAGGAGGTTGTCGACAGCTTTGATGACATGAACCTGCGTGAGAATCTTCTCAGGGGAATCTATGCCTATGGTTTTGAGAAGCCTTCTGCCATTCAGCAGAGAGCCATTCTCCCTTGTATCAAGGGTATGTACATGTAGCTTGTCCATAATCGTTTGCATTAGGGTAGCATTGTGCTGCGCTTATGCCACCCTTATCAACTGGGCAAGGCAGTGTCTGTCAGTGGCACAGACTTCTATATCTGGTAGGGGAAGAGAAAATACAGCCCGTATTCATCCCAGTCTACTCAGTACCGTGAGATAAAGACTGTTTCATGCTATGGGCACAGAACTAATGTTTTGTAAGCCTAGTTGATTTCATTGTTCATTTGTCCATATGTCTGTAGGGTATGATGTCATCGCTCAGGCTCAGTCTGGTACAGGGAAGACGGCTACGTTTGCCATCTCCATCTTGCAGCAGATTGACATTGAGCTAAAGGCAACCCAAGCCATGGTCCTGGCTCCCACCAGAGAGCTCGCTCAACAGGTAAGAATCGGTCCACGGTGTTGCTATTTCAATTACACACATGTAGTTGGTCGTTTGCAATCAAGACAGTAAGATTGTCCAGCTCATACAGATAATGATGATTATTATTTAGATTTCCTTATCAACTGGGCAAGGCAGTGTCTGTCAGTGGCACAGAGTTCTATATCTGGTAGGGGAAGAAAAAATACAGCCCCTATTCATCCCAGTCCACTCAGTACCGTGAGATAAAGACTGTTTCATGCTATGGGCACATTTTAGTATGGCTCATTAGCATGTTGCTTGGAGCTAAATTGTACCAAAGTCCTTGACTTGTTTTGGACTCAAATGACTCAGTACAGATTGATTCCAGTAAACCAAATTATCTGTCTTGTCTCTTTCCGATTTTAGATTCAGAAGGTGGTCCTTGCTCTTGGAGACTACATGGGTGGCACTTGCCATGCTTGCATCGGTGGCACCAATGTCCGTAACGAGGTGCAGAAACTCCAGGCTGATGTGCCCCACATAGTGGTGGGAACCCCTGGGCGGGTCTTTGACATGCTCAACCGTCGCTATCTCTGTAAGTGCCCATAACATCTGCATCCACGTTAAAGGGCTTAAATGCTGTAATGATGATCCCATGCGTGTCAACTGACTCCAAAGTCCCCTGTGCTTCTCTGCTGCTTCCCAGCGTTCTGTTGGGAGGTGTGCGGGGCTCACAGCTCTCTGGAGGCATGATCAGACCTTACTGACCTGAACACAGCATTGCCCCTCATTCACAATGCTTAATGAGCATTATAAATACCCAAGTGATTTTCCACAAAGCTGTTTTCATTGTTTCGCAAATTCAGGGTCAAGTTAAGTAACGACACTAAACCTATAGGAGTGTAGCTTCATATATAGACGTGTTAAGTTGGAAGGTGGCTCACGACATTGAATTCTGCTTTGTGGTAAATCTCCTCGGACTTTATGATGGCGTGAACTGTCGAACTCTGAACATGGTAGTTAAATGTTCTGTTTTCTTTGTCAGCTCCCAAATGCATCAAGATGTTTGCATTGGATGAAGCTGATGAGATGTTGAGCCGAGGATTCAAAGATCAAATCTATGAGATTTTTCAGAAGCTGACTACTGACATTCAGGTAATAATCGATTGACGAGCAGCCGTATGTTACTTAAGTGGTCTTTTTCTTTGTGAAGTAGAAAACCTGCTGGGTGTTTCTGTTCAAAGATAATATAAAGTATTAATTTTGGCCAAAGATCTCTCTCCCCCCGGCTGTCTTTGCTGTGGAGGGAACGAAGTTCTTTGGTAGAGTATATGTGCTGTTCTCCACAGTGACTGGGTTCCCATGTCCCTCATCACGACTATAAAGCAGCTGATATTTGATTAAAGTGCGTTTGGCATGTTCAGTGGCTTTCAAAACAAGTCTTGTGTATATTAGCATTATAAAACAGCTTCACTGATGCAGATGCATGTTTGTCTTCTGACAGGTGATTCTGTTGTCAGCCACCATGCCCCAGGAGGTGCTGGATGTCACCACCAAGTTTATGCGAGAACCTGTAAGGATTCTGGTCAAGAAAGAGGAGCTGACCCTGGAGGGTATTCGTCAGTTCTACATTAACGTGGAGAGAGAGGTACAGGAGCTTTTTGCATTTACAAATAAATAAAAAATAAGTATTAATCTTGGCCAAAGATCCCTTTCCCCCCAGCTGTCTTTGCTGTGGAGGGAATGAAGTTCTTTGGTAGAGTATACCTGCTGTTCTCCACTGTGACTGGGTTCCCATGTCCCTCATCACGACTATAAAGCAGTTGACATATTTTTTGGCTCCAATATAAACCATGTTCTATGGTAGACCTGTTTAGTCCTACGTGATTGATCAGCAGCTGGATTTCTAAAGAAAACTAGGTGTATTTTCAGCATCAATGTTCAAGTCTGAAAACAGCACCACCTGGTGGCAGTGCCTTGTCAGTACACGGGTTAAGTGTTCATTTTGTGTAACAAGTTCCCTTTGCTCCTGTGTTTTAGGAGTGGAAGCTGGACACTCTGTGTGACCTGTATGAGACTCTAACCATCACTCAAGCTGTTATCTTCATTAACACTCGCCGGAAGGTGGATTGGTTGACTGAGAAGATGCATGCTAGAGACTTCACCGTCTCTGCTTTGGTGAGTGACTTATCTGAGCACTAAAAAGTGATGTCATGCAGGCTCATGTGTAACTGTATACAGTCCAAAAATGTTGTTCCCTTATCAACTGGGCAAGGCAGTGTCCGTCAGTGGCACAGAGTTCTATATCTGGTAAGGGAAGAGAAAATACAGCCCGTATTCATCCCAGTCTACTCAGTACCGTGAGATAAAGACTGTTTCATGCTATGGGCACAGTCACTTAAGAATGGAGGTGAATTGGTCAGTCATTGCTGACAGAAGGTTTGACTAGCCATGAGCTGAACTGTGTATTGGCTTTTCAGCACGGAGACATGGACCAGAAGGAGAGGGATTTGATCATGAAGGAGTTCCGCTCTGGCTCCAGTCGTGTCCTCATCACCACTGACCTGCTGGTGAGCTTGAAATCCCTATTTTAATCCTGTACTCTCAACTAGGACTGTGATGGTATACCAGTCTGATGTGAAATTGTATACTGCTGCTACTTGGCCATAGTGATATTCATGACTTTATAAAAAAAAATAAACAATGCTACTTTTAGGTGTGTGCGTCTTTTAATATGTCCTCCGGGTTGTGTTAAACGCTTAACTCCATAAAGCAGTTGATGTATGTTTGCTACCATATTGACCATGTTTAGGCTTTGTTAAAGCCACTTACAATATGGTGACATCGAGGGCCGATTAACTGGCAGTTCTAATAACTACATTTCGATATAAGCCCTCAATCTACACTTTGTAATACACACTGAATACATGTTTTAATGAGCGTTTTCTGTCCGCCAGGCTCGAGGCATTGACGTGCAGCAGGTTTCCCTGGTCATCAACTATGACTTGCCCACAAACAGGGAGAATTACATCCACAGGCAAGTTCCTATGGTGGCTCTCCAAATGTTTTCTGAATGTCCATCTTTATGTAGAATTGTAACTTTTTTGAAATTTCTAACTCTTATTTATTTTACGTAGGATTGGGCGTGGTGGCCGTTTCGGCAGAAAGGGCGTTGCTATCAACATGGTGACTGAAGACGACAAGCGCACACTCCGGGACATCGAGACCTTCTACAACACCACCGTAGAGGAGATGCCCATGAATGTGGCTGATTTGATCTAAAAACATCTTCCCACTCCTGTTCCCTTTTTTTTTTTTTTCTCCCCCCCCTATTTTTCTGGACTCGTACATGCTCCTTTTCCCTCTATATCCATCGTCCTGCCCAAATGATATCACTGTTCACAGCAAGACATTATAAAAAAATCTGCATCATGGGTGTCTTTTGAAAGGACTTCCTTGAGTGTTCGTTTTAGGATTTGAGCTTAAATTTTGGAGTGAGCCTTGTGCAGTGACGCTATCCCTTAAATGACTTGTTCCATCCACCCATTTTATTGTATTGTATATTTGTATCTATTCACTAAAGAGCTGAGCACCAAATGGTTGAAGTGGACCTGTTTATTTGACTTTCCATTTTGCCATAATTTGTGGCTGCTCTTAATAGTTTATTGAAAATGATAGTTGATGAAAATGTAGGATGGTAAGTGTGAAACGCCCATCATACCCAAACACCCAATTGAGCATAGATCTGTCTTGCATTCTAAGTATTAATTCTGTGCTTTCAAGGTGCAGTTTGAGCCTCTGTGCTTTTGCAGTGCTTGAACACCAACACAGCCCTCTCCCTGGTGTTAGAAATTGCTGAATCAATAAGCGTTGTATTACTGAACATGAGTTTTACATCTTTGTGTTTAACTTGTATAGTGCCATTTTTACAGTAGCATTCTTCTAAATAGACATTTCTCACTTCACTGGTGCCGCAGCTGGCTCAGTGACGAAAGATGGGACGTTATCACCACATAACATCATGTATAGAATCTGTGTAAGTCCTGTATTGAGGAGTGTTGCTCCAGTAACCTACCTCACCAAAAGAAATTGGAGGGGTCTTTAAAGGACCAAACTACAAGTGATTATGTAGAGATTCTAAAGCTACTTTCTTTTTTTTCGTCTTTTTTTTTTTTCCTGAAAAAAAAAAGAAAAGCTTGTCTTGTGGAGTGGATATGGCGGTTTGGCTGTGCAGTTTACATTGCTCAGTGCTGTTTTTTAAATGAATTTATTAAAATGTGATAACCCTTTTCAGACAGAAGCCGTGTATTAAACTTTTTCTACATTGGATTCTGTATAGTATTTATTTTAATTTTCTTAAATAAAGGTATTTCTTTTTAACAAGTCAAACATGTTTTCTTGGGACTCATTTAAGGCACCATACCCAGTTATGGTCAATAAACCTAATGAGGTTCAACGAGAAAATGAAGTCCACTTTAAGTAGTTCAAAAGCTCAGACCTATGTTGGTCTACGTAAATAAATTTTTGGGGGAAAAATAACCAAAAATGTTGAGTAATTTCTGGCAACTTATAGACTGAAACGGGCAAAGTGTTCACATTGACCCTTTGATGGAATTTGTTCACGCTGTTGCTGGTCATGTGAGCCGCAATAATTTTGTAGTCTTGCTTAGTAGGAATTGACTGCTATGTTCTTGAGGAGCATGCATGCATGAGAAATGCTGTTTGACTTTGATTCCTTATGAATCATGTCTAGTGTGTTGTCTAATTATAGACGTGAATGCTGTGGTGTTGATTGTAGATGGGATAATCTCATAAGGGTGTGTCAAACTCCTACAAGGCCGCAGCCCTACAGATTTGCGTTTTCCTTCTTCTAATGCACCAAATTCAGGCCATGATGATGGCCTTCGTAAATATCTGTCTCTGACAAATTTAAAAATAAAGTACATTTCAAGAGTAATTAGCTGATCAGTTGAATAAGGCGTGTTCAATTAAGTAGAATGCTAAATTCTGCTGTACTGTGGCCCTGGAAGCTGACACTCCTGATCTAAGAGCTCTTTAATTTGACATGGGGGAAATCAATCTAAGATCTAATATTCATGTACATTCTGTACAAGTAACTGTGTGATACTAGTAAGTTAAGGCCACTATCAAGTGTTCTATTAAAGCTATTAGGCTTTGTAGACACCCCCCTTGCCAATTACATTCTTATTGTGAAATCAAAGTAAGTTAGCAGTTTGTTTTTTGGGATCATGTTTTAGGTGTAGAGATTTAAAATGATCAATGATTATTTACTGGAACCCTAATGAACATCCACTCTGGTCACCAAGCTTCACTAAACCTTGTTTGAGCGCTGTCCACTGGGGGGCAGACAAGCAGTTAAAGGTTGTGGTAAGAAAAAGTTAAATGGACATTATCTTTGCCAGCCTCCTACCTCAGTCCAGCACATGGCCTGGCTTTATAAAAGAGTGTTAAACCTCTCCCTGCATGCCAATGCTTGGCGGTGTTGCGTGTATGTCATTTTAATTCCATGCTAACAACTTCTGATCACTTCAGCCAAATCACCGCCACCACCACCATCCTCTGTCACACATGTGCTCCTCACAAAGACGTTGTCTCATTCATCCATCCATCAAAGAAACGCTATGCTAATTCCCGCATCATGTACTCCTGTCTCATTTTCCTCTATTTCATTCATTCCACACTGTTCCCCTGTCCTAGGCTTTCTATAGCTGCATTGCTCTGCTCCTACCATTACTGGCCTCCAGTGAAACCCCAAAGAGCCCCCTGAAACCCCTTCCCCCCAGGTTGGATGTTGTTTTGATTATGCGTCCTCAGTGTAGGTGGCCCTTCCAACACTTTCACCGTGTCTGGATGGCAACCCCCACGCTCCCCCCCTCCCCTCTCAGCTCACCCCCCTGCTGGGGGCGCAATTGTGGCAGGGGGGATTATGCGAGTGGGAGGCTCGTAAAGGGCCTGCCAGGCTCCTTCTGTGCAGTGACGGATGGCTGCAAGACTGAAGGGCCGATTTACATGAGAAGAGGGAGAACAGAAGCCCCATTCAGCTGGCCTGTCAGGGAGGATTCGGGGACAAACTGCGCTCTTTCCAACTAGCCCTCTTCCCCTCTGAGCTCCTGTTTGCTTCTTTATCTTCTCCTCATCCTTCCTTCTTAATTCTGGCTTCCCCAATGCATCATGCACCTCATCTCTTCATTTTCATCCCACTTCATTTCCATTTTGTCCCTCTTCATTTCCATCTTTTCAGATTTGTTTCCAGTTCATAACAAAATCTTTTCCTTACCATTACAATTCTGGAATGTTTACAGCTGACAATAGGCTGTAACTGGGATAAAATTGGATCAGACAGATGCTACACAAATCAAAATCTTTTCTAGTCTTTGTAGACAAGATAGTCTTGTGTCCTCTTTTAATGACAGAAATTTTATGGCAAAATGGATGAATAATTTAAACAAAGTAATAGTTGGTTTATGCAGTTGTTTATCTGTACGTGTGTCCATTTGAAAGTGCTTTATTAGTAGCCTTTTTTATTTTTTGTATTTATTCCACCATAGAATGGCTTTATTTAAACATTTTTCA
This sequence comes from Olivaichthys viedmensis, assembly GCA_028565825.1. NCBI lineage: Eukaryota > Metazoa > Chordata > Actinopteri > Siluriformes > Diplomystidae > Olivaichthys > Olivaichthys viedmensis. The sequence continues at coordinate 9,619,977 of JAOUQW010000040.1, read as the reverse complement.
ATGGGACCATATGTATGGTGACATTTTACAAAATGGCAAATATGTCATAGTAGTAGCAGCAGCAGTGCAAGGAGTAGTAGCAGTAGCTGTAGTGCAAGGTCACACTTTCTCCTCTCCGGGTGTTACTCTCACAGCAGGAGCAACATTGTTCCAAATTCTACTAATATATTTCCAATGTAAATTTTGTTGGGGTCTACCCAACATCATCTGCATTTAGCCACTGTCAGAGAAGGCTGCCAACAAGAGACTTTACACTTCGACTGGGCTATTGGCCATTAACACCTCAACGGTGAGGGAAGACGTGATATTACACACTTACGAGAGTCACCAAGGCGTCAGAGTGATCACACTTAATGATCCCGAAACCATCACCCCAACGACTTTACAATGCCAAACGTGAGAAGTAATGGCCAAGACAAGAGTCTGTGTCAAAACTCTCTCATTTTGACTGTTTTGTGCAAAAGGACAACAGACTAACTGATACATTTTAGAATGTTTTTGTCCATTTAAAGAAAAGGTACATTCTCCAAATTAGAGCCCGATTTTTAATTTAATTGAAGATTCTCCTTTGAAATTCCTTTCTCTCTAGCACTAAGTTTACTAATTTAAGTTTATTATCTTAATTAATTATCTTGTGATTATTATCATGCAAGATACTCATCTAAGACACCTCAAACTATTCTTGCAGAGATCCTAGTTTAATAGACTTTTGGTTTGTAACTTCTCAGGAGGGCCAGTCTTTACAACCTTTTAAATTTAAAAGGTAAATTTAAAAAAGGAAAATGCCACTCTTAACATACACGTAAAGGGGCTACATCTGATGTACAGCAATTTGCTGAATTTGCTGACTTCCTATTTAATACCAAATGTTTAATGCAAGGGAATGGTAAGTAACTTTTCACAATGCTGAGAAAGGAGTGTGTGTTAACTTCATGTTATGCCTGTACAGGTCATATCATTCCGATAGCTCTGGTAGAGGAGCTTAGAGCCCACTCTTCTGAGTTTCTTTTGCACGGCATGGAATAACAGCTTTGTCCCAACTTGTTTAAGACTTACACTTTTTAACTCCTAAAACATGGGCTTTAGAAAATGCCAGAATGGTCACAGCCAGCTGGGGGTGGTGCATGTGTATGCACACATAAGGATAGACTGCCTTATTCGGTATGTATATGTGCACGTGTGTATGTGTGTATTTTGTGGAGGTGGGTAGGAGTGGTGGTGAGAGGAGGCATTATGAATGTAAAGCCCCAACTTTGAGCTGCTGAGTCGTCTTTGTTGAAAATCAGACTGATTAATCTGAGCACAAAGGGAGAGAGAAAGAGAGCGAGAGAGGAAGCGGAGAGGAGAGAAAGGAAGATAGTGCTGGAAAAGCTCCAAAAAGACGTTGTCTTGGATACGGAAACGGGAGAATGGAGCCCCACAATTCACAGCTTGATTGACATTAGGGTGTAACGGTCAATCACAAAATGACTTCACAGCTCACACTCCTGCAAACTCCATCACACACCTGTGTCTACACAAAATCAGCTTCTTGCAGCCACACCTTTTTTCCCCCCTGAGCTGTGGCTGACGCACTAAGAATCCCACACCTACAGAAACTCTTGACATGCACAAATTATGAGCACAGAAGAAGTTTGGAATGCTGCTGCCGTTTAGTTATGGCCCTCTGACACATCTCAAAATAATGTGCTACATTATTACAGTACATGTATCAGGGCCAATTAAGTACATGTGAACAACTCTTAAACCAACACTTAAATAATGTTTTTTGGCATTGTTCTTCCTAGGCTGTTTGGGGTTTTTTTGGACAATAAGTGACTCATTTGACTGAAAAAGTCTGTCACTGGGGGAATTCTACATATAGATTAAACCACAACCTAAATTAAAGACCCGGGTTTGCAGATTTTAAAATCAGTGTTGACTTTTCTGGTTTTTAATCCATGACTAGGTTTAACCTTTATTTCAGAAAGCCTGTCCTTTTTGTTGTACTTGAATATTTTTTTGTTATCCAGTGTACAATTCCCAGTCCTATGATTTAACCATGCCAGGAATTTCATGACAATTTGGTTAGGACTCAAGATAGTAAGAACACCCGGCACAGAGGTCTGAGGTGGAGAATGGTGATCGAGAAAGGAAACTACTCTATATAAAAACAAAGCAAAGGATTTAGAGTATGAATGCAAAACAAATGAATGCCACAGGCTTACAGTGTAGTATGTACGTTGAACAGACCAAAAACAAACAAAAAAGAAAAGAAAAGAAAAGAAAGGGGAAAAAAAAAAGTTAACAGATAAATAAAGTTTGCTTCTCCAGCTTTAGAACTTTGGATTAATTGTGCATTTAGGCATTTAGATAGGCCTTAATGTAGCAACAACAAAAAACAACCTTTGTATTTCTTCAGAAGATTGAAGCTTATAGAAACAATTAGGATACCATTCTAAATCTTTCATTAAAAAAAAAAAATACTGGCAAAAGAATGCGTCAAAACTACTAGCATGACAATATGTTGACTCTAACAACAGAACAGAGAGGCGGAATTTGGAAACTTCATAATTTGTCTATCGAGGCTCCATTAGATTCGATAAATAAGTCTTTCTCCATTATATAAATAGGCTGAATAAAGCTGAAGCAACAAGTGCGCGTTGGCCCCGCCCCCTGCACTAGTTGGCCTTATGTAAATTAGCTGAGGGTAGGACCCCGCGCTCTGATTGGTCCGGAGCGGAATACAAGTTTCCCTAAAACCACGCGCGGGCAGCGACTGTTTTTGTCATGCCCCCGGTTATTATTCAGGCGATCGCTGTGCAACAGGTGGCTTTTCTAGAGTTGCACTTGGAGGAGCGCTGCTGTGATTGAATTCGTTTCTCTCTTTATAGCTACGGGGGTTTTTTTTTTTAAAGAAAGAAAAAGAAAGAAAGAAAAGAACCATATAATAATCCCACCGTTAAAGCGTCGCAATGGTAAACTTTTTATGACGCGTGCAAGATTTCTTTTCTTTTCTCCCAGACTAAGCGTTCGCGTGTGTTGTGGTGTTTGTTTGTTTTTCTGCTCAGGCAAACGCGCCTGGTGTATGTAGTATGCGGCAATAGGCTGCACCTGCGCCCGATTTGTTTGCCTTGAGCTTATTGCGGCCGATTTAAAAAAAAAAAAAAAAAATTTTTTTTTTTTTTTTTAAATTAATTTATTTTATTTAAACTTTCGACTCGAGAACGTGCCCGGGGAAGAGCCACGATGATGTACAGCATGATGGAGCACGAACTCAAGAGCCCGTCGGGACAACAGAATCCGCACCCGAACGGACAAATCATGTCCCACCACCACGGCGGCTCCGGAAACGGCCCACCGGCGGCTCCAAAAAGTGCGTGTCCGCCCGGCGTAGACCCCATGGACAAAGTGAAGCGGCCCATGAATGCGTTTATGGTGTGGTCCCGGGCTCAGAGGCGCAAGATGGCCCAGGAGAACCCGAAGATGCACAACTCCGAGATCAGCAAGCGCCTGGGCGCCGAGTGGAAGCTGCTGACCGACGCCGAGAAGCGGCCGTTCATCGACGAGGCCAAGCGGCTGCGCGCCGCGCACATGAAGGAGTACCCCGACTACAAGTACAAGCCTCGGCGCAAGAGCAAGCCCCCGGTGAAGAAGGACAACTCTGCGGCCAAGTATCCGCCGCTCCCGGGGGGCAGCCTGCTGGCCGCGGCGCATGCGCAGAGCGGGAGCCCGCGCGTGGAGAGCTACGGCTGGGCTCCGGCTGGAAGCTACGCGGCCGTGCAGGGAGACGCGCTCGCGTACCAACAGCAGCTGCACCGCTACGAGATTCCGCTCCAGTACGCGGCGCCCATGTCGCAGACCTACATGAATAGCGCCAACTCCTACAGGTGGGTATTCATCCTGAGCGTTCAGATACAACGAGAGGTTCGTAATGAAGTCCGTACGAATGGACTCGTGCGTGACAAGTGACGTGTCCAAGAACGGGCACGAGTTGACTTGGTCAGTTTAGTTGCTTTTTGGCACCCCTTTTTTTTTGTTTGGTTTAAAACAAACAAACGAAAATGCATACCAAACCGTGATCCTCTGTGTGACTTGGTTGGTAAGCTTTTAACAAAGTTGCCCACTTGATGCATTGAGTTTTGTAGTACCTCTTTCTTTTTTTGTTGTTGCTTGGCTCAACAAGAGTGCTTTAAAAAAAAAAAAAAAATTTTTTAATGCTGCCTGTGTAATTGTGGAAAATATCTCGCACCAATTACTTTTTGAATTTTTTTGGCACCATTTGGATAGCGTTAATCTGTTTTAGATTCTGTTTCTCATCATGTGGTTATTTTTCTCCCTCAGCCCAATGTCGTATAGCAGCAGTCCCCAGCAGCCCAGCCCGGTAATGTCCATGGTCAAGCCAGAGGCCTTCACTCACTCGCCCACTGGAGCCACAAACCACCACCGTGGGGCTGTTCAAGGCGACCTTAGGGACATGATCAGCATGTACATTCCTGGAGGTGACGTAGGGGACCCTACGGCACAGAGAGGTTATCCGAGTGTCCAGCAGCACTATCTGGGCAGTACTGTGCCCCTCACGCACATTTAAGGTGGGGAAGGAAAATGACTGGGACTAGCTCAGCTGGATCACTACGTAGACTTGTCGTGCAACAAGTAGTCCATACGGATTCTTGGTGGATGTTCTGAGCACCTGTTGCACATAGGAACGTCTTCTACCTCTTTGAGTGATCTCGTGCCCCCCCCCCTTTCCCTCCCCCCCTTTTTCTCCC
>JAOUQW010000040.1:9604241-9615131 GCA_028565825.1 Olivaichthys viedmensis | reverse complement strand
GGTACGACATGTCTGTGTAATTAGCATTTTGTGCTGTTTTACACCCATAAAAGTTCAGTTCTTATTGTCGGACATTCCCTTTGTACATTTAATCAGACTCTCCGAATCTGACAATGTGCCTTTGTACCGTGCTTCATTAACAGGGATTAGGGACATTCATGCAGTAATGGGCAATCACGATTAAAAACCAAACTGGGGCATAGAATAGGGGACATGGGCACACTGGAATCATGTCAGCCGATCACGATAGTCAATGATTTACGAATCATGTGACCTATGGAGCATGTTTAAACTAGTTTTGTTGGTGCTTTTTTTTTTATTTTTTTTTATTTTTTTTTTATAAATAACAAGGGATGTCATTTTTAAGCATGGGGTTAAGTGAGGCTAATGGAATTTACCAGATTGAGAAGGAAATTTGGGTTTCATGTTTAACTTTGAAAAGTTGGCACAAATTGTTTAACTTCTTCTGCTTACTTTTTGAAGGACATATGGAAAACAATCACAATGGCTATTGTCTTGTAATGCCAAATTCTTTGATCATGAAGAATACCTTACTTTTCCACACCATCCTTTTGACAGAGTAGGGTATGCATTAGTTGCACAAATGAAATATCAAAATTACCTTGGGAAGTAGTCTATACAAACAAATCATGCATTTCAGCAATAACGACATGTCTGTACAATGCGTTTACTTTTCAGCTTGAGACGAGCACTATGACTTTCCCCTGTAATTACTGATTTTTAATCCAATCTGAATGCACTGCTCTTTACCCTCCTGTCAATACCAGGTATTGCTTTAGACCAAGAGTGTCCATGTCCTAGTCTATTGGAGTCCATTTGGAGGGGCTTTTACTACTTGGTTCTGGAAGTTAGAAAAGGAGGGTGTATCTTTTTAAAAATAACTTGTACATCCTTTGGGTGCATAAGGAGCCTGCTTATTGCTTGTATAGTGCCAGATTTGCAGAAACCGAATGGCAAAAGTAGTATGCAGGTGCTGCTAAGTGCAGATAAATCTGAAATGTGTTGCCTTTTTTGGGGTTGTTTGATGGTCTAACTCGGTCAGTCTAGCGTTTTTCAGTTTTCGGTCAAGTTTTAGTGTAGACAATTAGTCACTAATGAGTTAAGAACTTTAATGTAATTTATATTAAAGTAATGAAATGAGTGAATGTTTACATTTGCCTTCCAGGTGAGTGTGTAACTTGCCGTTTCAATGTAATTCCTTTTAATACTGTTTTGTAAATAGCCTTTGTACAGTTTTTATGACCCTTATGAGGGTCTTTTTTGCATAAACAAAAAAACTTAAAAAATAAATTGTAAAAAAAAAAAAAAAAGTGTTGTCTTTGGTCTGAATCTGTCATGGTCTTTTATGATAGAAATACTGAATTATTCATGCAGTGCCTGAAAGTGGTTGTGTTTTAATGAAAGATTTGTGACTTTAAGTTCATAAATTATCTTAAGTCCCAATTTTTAAGGGGTAAATTTCTACATGCTTAAAATGTTAAAGTGCATTATTTATTTAAAGGTCCAGAAAGCTTCTAACTCCTGTAATGCTTTTGTGAAAGAGGAGCATGTACAGGCAATTTCAAAACAAGACGCATATGCAAAATATTAAGCGACAAAATGAAAAACTATAAAGAATTTAAATAAAACTTTGGATAATAAAACTTTATTGGGGCTTGTTGCTCCAAATTCCTGTTGATCTGTGATTTATTTAAGGTCGTGTGTCCCCCCCAAACAGCCATATAAAAAGGGGCAAAACGCAGGCAAAGTAATGATTACACAAAAAAACTAAACAAAATTTAAAGAAATGTATTGGCATTGAAAATGCTATTTAATTTAAAAAAAAAAAAAAAAAAAAAACTTCACTTTTTTTTTTTTTCCCCCACTAAGAGCAATAACGTGACCGAGTTGTCTGTGCGCATATATATATATATATATATATATATTTATTTTTTATAAATGAGTATAATTTTATTTTCAACGCGATGATAAATTTTTCATTCGATATAGCTTGCGCTCTGGTACTTTTTGGCCCAAGATTAAGCCCGTAAGTGTGCCATGCATTGAGGCGCGAGAGGAAAGATGAGCGCAGGGAAAGTTCGCGGGACTCGTCCGCCACAAGGCAGAGGGCTCGAATAATTTAGGGCCAATCGATTTAAATCTCTCCCCTTTCTTCTTTTGAGAACTCTTGTGTCCTCCTCTCCCTCCCTCCCTCCCTCCATCCCTCTCCGCAGTGAAAGCGGCTCTTGGGTCCGGCTCGTAATTGGCCGTGTCTGAGGCAGATTGGCCGCCGCTTTTCAGTTCGCAGGTGTGCATAGTAAAGGAGCCCAATCCCGAGCGCCTCCCCTGCATCGCTTTGTTCCCTTTTTAGCGCTCCCCGCCGCGCAGAAAATTAGTGTTGCCGTCCTCTCCCCCCTCTCCAGCGCGGACTTTAACCCTTTCACCAAACTCCGCTATTCTCATGGAAATAGAAGAGTCCGCTTGGGCTAATCGGAGGCCCGCGGGAGGGGTGCAGGCGCATGCATCATGGGATACACGGACCCATTTCGCTCTAACTCTACTAAACCTCCAGCGTTCAGTCAAGTGTGTCCGAGCCTGGACCCTTGCAGCGCCCCTCAAACAACAACAACAACAACAACAACAACACCACCACACAGGAAAAACCCGCCCGCAGATGCGACCATCTTTAAATCCCTTATCACCACTTAAAATCGGACCTGTGTCTAAGCAGTGCTCTGACGTCAGCGCATAAGCAGAAATGAGGGCGGCTGGAAGCTGGCCAGGCGTGCGCGCGGTGCTGGAGACGCTCGGAGCTGGAGGCAGGATTTTCTCATACAACGTGCGCCGTCTCGTAGCAACGAGCAGCGAGGCTTTAACGAGCGGTTACCCATGGTTTCCGCGGGCCGCTAAGCAAGTGCGCGGGAGATTACGACAATTGGCGGAAGCCCGCGATATAGAGGGGTTTAGTTAAGCAGAAGGGATCCGCGAAATGCGCAAGGACGTTTTTGACTGCCGCTTTCACCATTACCATACAGAGTTCCGTTTTTTTTTTTGTTTTTTTTTATCGGCAGCCGCTTACGTGCGTGTAATGATGTCAGTCAGCGTATACAGGGAAACAAACATTAAAGGTTGCTATGGAGACGGGCGCGTATTTACCTGCATTCTCAGGGAAGCCTAGAAGCCGCGCCCATCCCGCACGCACGCACGCACGCACGCACAGGAAGAGACAGGAAGAGACAGTGTGTGCTGTAAAGCTAGTCAACGTTGGTGAATTGAGGAATGACATACAGGAAAACTTGCCTGTTTTTAAAAAAAAAGGGCAGGTCTAGCCCACCACTGATTCTAGCACAGTGTGCTCATTTCCCTGCTCCAACGCCTACTAAACCTGGTAATGAACAAATAAGCTGAATCAAGTATTTCCAGGCCTTCATTTGTGGAGGGGATGGTGTAGCCCAGGTTTAGAAAAGAAAAAAAAGAAAGAAAGGGTAGGGAAAGGGAAACATCCCCCTGGCACCCACCTTTTCTATCCTCTTTGGATGGGGAAAACAAACACTACATAAATGACTATGCATTTTTTTAAAGAAAAGAAAAAGCTGACTAACTGGTTTATATGGGTTTTTCCTGTGTAGCTACATTTTTTTGTAGGCTGCCAGAGTAGAAATGGTGGGTCCCCCACGCCGTTTGAATCCACCATCCCCCATGCAATGTTTTAAAATTCGAGACCAGGGTAATCACCAATTCACTGGATTCTGGCCCAGCAGAAGCAGTTTGGCTCCCCTGACCTATGCCTATCCTCAACTGAATATAAAGAGTAAAGCTAAATATAAAGGGTAATTATTGAATAGGGAGATATCTTAATAACTACACTTCAGACCATAACACTATAGCCTGCACAATTGTTTCATCAGTACAAATGTACAATGTACAAAATCACTTTATTATTCCACAATGCCAATATCTTTTTGTACTAGACTGTATTTAATATTGGACAGGTCACTTAAATTTTGCACATATTCCCATATTTGCACCCTGTTCCATTGTACCTCTGTAGCTCATACTATTTATGCTGTTTATTTTAGGTTAGTTTTACTCTCTTATCCGTTTCTTGTACCTCTTACATGCCTGTAAATTGTCCAGTGTTGTCAGTTTAGTATGTTATATGTGCACTCACAAAGACAAACTCCTCGTATGTGTAACATACTTGCCAATAAAACAGATTCTGATAAAGACTTAAACCTGTAATCTGAAGCTCTGAGGAGCAGACAAATTGGTTTTTATTGAGAGAACACACACAGAACTACTGGATCACCGACTTGCACAATGCGTTGACAGACCTGCCCCAAATGTTGTTTGCACGCAGGTGAGTGAGTGGGCGTAGGATTTTTTTCTTCTTCTCTTTTTAATAGAACTGTTCCGGTTGGTTGAAATGCCACCAGCGCTGTATACATGCATGTTTGACTCACCCTCACACGGCACAGCTGAACACCGCTCTCACGCAATAGCAGAGTAGCTCTGCAAGAGGAGGGGGGTAGATCTGACTGATAACGTCTGTTATGTCTGGCAGATATGGGTATGTGTGGACATCCATCCACCTTATTATCAATAACTATGCAAATACTATGTTCAAACAGTTCTGTCTATAAATTGTGACCAAAAAAAACAAAAACAAATCTGTCCAAAAACTGCTGTGTCAAGGCTGATTGAGCTGTCCTAAATATAAAGTAGAACCACAGAGACTTCATCTCTTTCACTATCTGTCTTTGTGCCAAATATTCAGAGCAACTTCACACAGGGGCAAGTCTCCTCACAGTGGGAGGGAAGTTTCTGCCAAATCTCTCAACAGTTGCTGTCAAGGGTTGCATTTTTTTGCTACTGCCAGATTGGCGTGGGCGAAATGTTGAGCTGATGTAGCTGAGGTGCTGTGGTTGTATTTAGAACTGCTTGATTGGCCACGTATGATTCACACAGTTCATGATCAGATCAGACAAACGGGCTCCTGCTAGTCACTGAAACATAGAGATTCAACTTCAAACGACACACACGGGCCTCAGCTATTCATTCAGCTCACAACTGTCAAGCTGATATGTTGCCACTATCATGATAAGACAGTTCCCCATGTAACAAGTCATTTCTGTCAGAGTTGCTGTGAAGCCAAAGTATTTGGTCTAAATATGCACATCTGTAGATGGAACCTAAATACGAATATCTCCAAAACGCTAGAAATAAAAAACAGCAGAGAAACTTTTATGAGCATTAAATACCAATATCAGCCTACTTCCATTCAAGCAAGAAGGAAGTAATTGTTCTCAAGAACATCCAGTTGAAACAAAGAAGAATAGATTTAATCTTGAGATTTTACACAGAAGCAAAACCATAAAGAAAACACTGTAGGCTAATACATTTTTATTGCTCCTGTTTGCTTTTTCGTTATTTGTGGTGAAGGCTGAGACTGAACACAGAGGTTGATACCTGAGAAAAGAGGGTATGAGGTTAGAGCCCACCTTGGTGAGCAGCTGCAGAGGGCATTGACAAAGTATGTGTACATTAGACCAGGGCTAATGCACCTAATAGTGTTTGCCAAGTGTGGAGAGAATGACTGACAACTAACACTAATGAGCCACACCCTGGGCTAGACTGGTCCTGCAGCAACTAGGTAGAAGGAGGGAGGGGAGGGGAAACGCACACATGCACACACAGGCAGACAGAGGATTCTACTAATCTAAAATTAATAAACTGCTTGCTGACTTAAATTCAGAAACTCTCATTTGTTGGATCTCTTATATGTTGGGCATTAGATGTGTTAACAGTGTTGTTCGTTTCTTGTTTAGGAAAATGAGAGGCACATTTGAGATCCCAAAAAATCTGTGACAAACCGGTCTAGTACACAAACGTCTGGCCGTTATCGTCACCAAACAAAGGCAGGGCAGTGGTGCGTTCCACTGATTAAAAGATATGGATATAGAAAATGCACTCCCAGGTGGGGAGGGGGAGATAAGCATTCGGGCCACACACTGAAGAGATCCGAACAGCTGTGCTTTAAAAAAACAAAAGCCGACAGATCTCTCACTACTGGAGAAGCAACCTCAGGAGCAGACCTCCCAAGAACACATAGGTGATAACGCAAGGTTGATCTCAAAACTGCTCCACGATCACACACACCTCCCTGTTTTATCCTTGTATTTTATTCTTCATGTCTGGAAGTGAACTTATTGTGCTTCCTGTGCCTTCTTTTAATGCTACTTTTTCTTTTCTTTTCTTTTTTACCAGTTTTGAAACTTGTAAAACTTGGATTGGTACTACTGGCAGAATTATTCCTCCTCTTCACTTTTTTATGTGAGAAACTCATAAAATGTATGTACCATTGTATTGCTGTGTTGGTTGAACCAAAAATAAATGACATAACAATTAGACAGCATTCCCTTGAGAATAAACGTTTGCACCATGGAGTTTCACAAGTGAAAGTTGCCAGTGGGAAGTGAGAGTTTAAGGTTAGTCTGAACTGGGATCACAGCAGTTATTGTGTAATGGGGGTAGAATTTAGGATTATGTGCAGTAAACCAGCAGTTACTCTGCTACCCTCTACAGGCTAAATGAAATCAATAACCACACAGCCCTCTTTGTTTGAAAGCACCAAGCTAAATTACACACTGGTTTTGGGTCAATTACATTTTAATGCAGAAGATGAATTTAGCATATATGGTGGTTATGACTGACTGACTTTAGAAAAAAGAAGAAAAATGAACTATGAACTGAATACAGAAAACTCAGACTACTGCCAAGGAAACAAATCGCATCAAACCATTTTAAACAAATATTCAAGAATTAAAATTTCCAAAAAACCAATCAGTTTGTTGTGTATTTAACCAACTCTCCACTTTGTTCACCCTTCAGGAAAACAATAAATGGCATGCTAGGAGGACAAAGTGTAAAGGGTATTACTCAGCTATCTGTTAGGATCTTGCTACATTCCAAAAAGTTCCTATTGTTCCTATTCAAATATGACTGGTTACAATTACACCAAATCATTCTGGCCCATTCTACACTAAACTTCACAATATGAGAGCTGTTTATGGAAAAAAATAAACAAACTTTTCTGAATGTGCAATTTACATGTGTTTGGAATTGTTTGAGGTAATACTTAGTATTGATTGGTAACATATTTGCATTCTTAACACCCAACGTGTTCTCACACAAACAGAAACTTGTGAGCTGGCCACCATTTTGATTTGTGATGTTTTACCATAGCAGCTTCACTATGAACTACTAGGATACACCAGTACGTCTATACAGAATAAGGAATATAAAGAATGAACCCAAAGACTAAAATAAATTACAGAGGCGCAAAGGTTTCTAAAAATATGGATGAAAAAAATGCTCCTTTCCCTGAGCCAAGAAAATAAAAAACAGATTAGACATTGTAATCTATGATCTTACATAGTCAATGGAAAACGTCATTGTAGATATAAGGGGTCCATCTGAGAGTTCCTTTTTTGGTCCTACAGTTTAGGCCACAACAGGGCTTTTAAATAGGTGCAATAATAGATGATCATCTGTATAGAGTATTGTATGCATACATCTCCCCTCATTATTTGCTTAAAGTGTGTACGTGACCAACACTGTGAAACCTGCTGCCCGCAACAACTGATCTCAAAACAGATCAACATCTAATACCACTTAAACTGATTTCATTCCAAATTTACAGCTAGATTGTATAAGAGTTGCTCAGAGCAGCCAGTTAACTGGAGTAGACACAGAGTTATGAGCCTTCCAACTCATCACTGTTTAGTGGCAGGTTTACTCGGCCTTCTTCTTTAGGGCTGGATTGACATTCCAGTAATAAAGAACCTGAGCAGCGATCAGTCCATTACAGCAGGATGAGATAATATAGGAAAGAGCCATCAGAGAGTCACCCGTCTCCTACAGAAAAACACAGGGAAATAGAAGACACATTAGAAACCTACATGCAATGATTAGAGTAAGTTTGGTTAGATAAGTCTGGAGGACTCCTGCTTCCAATCATAGTCATGTAATAGTTATGCAAACCAAAAAGCATTCAGAGTGTCTGCAGGTATCCTAGGGTTAAATTTGATTTTTATTTATTTTTTTTTTTAAAGACTTTTTAATGCCACTTAAAATGTAATTGAAAGTGCAAAATATAATCTTCAAAATAGCCCACATATAAGAAAAATGCTCCATTTATGTTTATTCTACAGCAAGTAAAAAATAACTACAGAATCTCTTTCATAGAAGTTACACCATTGAAGTGTGTTAAAAAAAAAAAAAAAAAGGTTTTACAGCATGGATATGCAGTGAGCTTCAGGGTCGTTGACAGACACAGGTTTTAACTAGTGAGAATATTTGCTGTACTCCAGCCACTTCTGGTTGGATTTTCCCAAATCGACGCATCTCTGTGTATACTAGCTCAACAGCAGACAGCTAATGTTAGCTTCGGTTTAACTCACGCCACATTTTAATGCATGTCCCTGGCAGAGTGCGAATTATACAATGACATTCGGGGGGGGGTGTTTCCTCCACGATAAGTGTTCGGGATGGCTTCCCTACTATGGTGCCCAGTATGCTGTAGGCCTTGTACAGGGACCGCCCCACAAAGCCTCTACAGACCATGTAAACTTAAATTTAAGACAATTTACTTAAGGCCTTTATTTTGTAAATTGTAATTTCAGACAAATGAAGTCTTTTTAGGACCAATTTCTTACAAAATGCCTTGAATGTAATATATCTACGATTGACAATTTACTTCTAGATATTCTTTACTTATTTTAAGACATAAATGCTTAAAAGAAACAAAATTATAGAATAGAATAGAATAGGGTTAAAGGCCTTGCTCAAGGGCCCAACAGTGGCAGCTTGGCGGAGCTGAGGCTTGAACTCACGATCTTCTGATCAGTAGCCCAGTGCCCTAACCACTGAGCCACCACTGCCCAGTGGTGCGGGAGTTATCTGCGGGAGCATTAAGACAATTTCACTGTGCTTAAAAATAGACTGCGTAATCATATGTCTAGAGTGCGAGGTTAAATAATTTCTCTCATAATCAGAAGTAAACTTGGCATTTATTGTCATCACACATATGCTCATGTGTACAGTAAAAGGACGTGGGGGTCAGAGCACAGGGTCAGTCGTGGTACAAGCACCCCTGAAGCAGTTGAGGGTTAAGGGCTCTGTTTAAGGCCCCAACAGTGGCTGCTTGGCAGTGCTGGAACTCAAAATCTTCCGATCAATAGCCCAAAACCTTAACCTGCGCCACTATTGCTCATATATTGCCTACCTACCTACATTTTACTGAGTAAATAAGAGAAGCAGCTGGAATAATCCAAGTCTGCTCCATAGGCCTACCTGCACCGTAGTGAATATACGTGCCAGGGAGCCAGCAAACAGCAGGAACACAGAAATGGCTGATAGCTGTCCCGTGTGACCGTTCCTATAGTTGGTACCTGCCTGGATGAGCTGAAAACAAATAGAATCCAAAGAGGAGAGTTAATGTTTTTAGTTGTATAACAACGTGTTACAAATGTTTTACATTTAATTCCACTACTTAATGGGACTCTAAGAAGTGGTCACTTACCCTTCCAAAGACTATAGCCGGCACATTGGAGGCTTGCATGGTGGTGACAACAGACATGGGGGTAAGAGGAGAAATAAGGACAGCCAACAGGCCAAAATAGATGCCCAGAAAGCCCAATCCTGCAAATAACCACACAAATTATAATAATTAGAGGTAATTTAAAAGCTATGAAACAGAGACATTTTCCCATCTAATTGATGCATCTTTATTTACATATACAGTATTTAGCAGATGCCCTTATCCAGAGCAACTTACAGAAGTACTTTGTAGTCTCCAACAAAAGGAGACTTTGACATTATTATTATTATTATTATTAGTAGTAGTAGTAGTAGTAGTGATGCAGATTGCATTCTCTGCAATTGATCACAAGTGCATCTTGTTAACTTGAGTTTTGGGAATGTCTAAACATAAATGGCGTTTGTGTCTTTTTGTACCTTTAATGGTGCTTCCTTTATAATGCTGGATAAGAAACCCAATAGTCACTGTCTGCAACATGAGGAATAAGACCTCACCCCAGGCACTGTGGATAAAAGTTGGAGGCAGTGCAGTGAAGAAAAACAAGCAACAACAGAAAACCCTGCAGGAAAATGTTTTAATCTCTTAGCATGTCCACAACTTCTCAAATACCACAAAAATGGAACCTACAGATACAAAAAGCATGACAAATTTCAGCGAGACAGAAAATGAGCTAGGCGCCTTAAAACAGAGCAAGGTCCAAAGTATGTTGCTAGACACCAGTTGAGAAAAAGAAGAAAAAAAAGGGAGAAAAAGAAAAAGAAAAAAGGAGGTGAACGCTATTCACACACTATTGCTGTATACACAGTACATGTACATACACTCCGACCTCCGACATGGTAATGGCATGTTAGTGTGCGTGTGGCGCTGATACAAGTACATCAGGTGCAGCAGTGTTGCTTGGGTTTTAGGCTGTTTTCACACCTAGTTCGTTTGCTAAAGTCCACACCAGTTACACTTTTCATTTTGTTCGGTTGGTTTCACATGGCAATGATTTTCAAGCGGGTGTTGCTTAATTGGGCAGGAATTTAGTGGCGAGTGCTTTGACGGACACTTCTTATTGGTTCTCAAAGAGCTTGTTTCACTTCTGTAGGTCATGCAACTGCAATTTTATTAGAGGAAATATAGAATAATATAATTGTAACCTGCCAGTTAATAATGTGCCAATATTAGTCATGGTGTAACCAATTTCTCTGATGTTATATGTACTTATGGTCCCTATTACTATTTTCCTAGACCCATTTATATTGTTTGTTGGGATTATAAAACATTCCTTTAATGGAACATACACG
>JAOUQW010000040.1:9584872-9599624 GCA_028565825.1 Olivaichthys viedmensis | reverse complement strand
CATACACACGCACACACATATATACATACACATACATACACACACACATACATACATACATACACACGCACATACATACATACACTCACACCCCTATGTAGGGAAGCAAAGTGGTTGATGATAGATAGATAGATATTATTATTATTATTTGTAGTAGTAGCAGCACAAGTATTAGTAATATTATTATTTAGTGTGAATTTGTCTCTGGTTTTAGAACCATGTCTCAAGGTTCAATATCTTGGAGATTTTGGCTTTTTGAAAATGTTTGTGTTGTTGTGAGAAAGTGAAAGGTCATGGTGAAGTCATCCGTGAAGATAAAGAAGTACAAAAATAGACGTTTAGGTCAAAGAGCATGAGCGAGAACTGTAATTAATTTGGTCACGAACACCTCAGAGAGTCTGTGTGTCATAGCCTAGGCTGCAATTTCGTGACCTCGGTGTTATAAGGTTCTATCTGACAGTTTGGTCAAAACTGAGTTAACCACATAAACTTTATCACTGGGGGATACTTTATTCTCCTGTGGTGTTATTTTTTAATTTTGCAACGTTTTTGATGAAATATCTGAAAAAATAAAAAGTTCTATCTCCAACCTCACAGATAAACTAGGTATTATAAGGTTCTATCTGCTAGCCAATCAGCATCCAGGATGAATGCACAACACAGGCAGCTGGGATCAATAAATTCAATTCAACTTTTAACAATGGACATTGTCACAAAGCAGCTTTACAGAAATCCGGATAGAACCTTATAGAACCTTATAATACTAAAGGTCACGATTTGTTAAACTGGCTGAGCAGATGAGCTGCAAAAAGCGTACTGGGGGTTTGCTCGGATTTCCTTTGATGCCCAATATCGATATGATATCTATATATACAGAGGCACTGCCCCAATCTTAACATCATCTGAGGGTAGAATACTTGTGTATGAGAAATGGGTGCCTCTTCACACAGGAAGCACCAGAAAATGTAGGGGAAATGGGTGACTGCAATAAATCTACTTAACTTAATCAGTCTCATATAATAATCAGTCTCATTAAATTATTTAAAATTAATTCAATCAAAATTATTAATATCTCAATTTTTAACAGAGTAATAATAATAATAATAATAAATCTGAAGGATTAGAAGGTTTAGAGTTCTAAATAGTTTGGCTTCAGGTAATATCTGAGTGATAACAAAACAAAGCAACAGGGTTCAACAAAATGACATTTATTAAACACAAAACGGTTAAAACGCAGACAGACAGTAACTAACCTAACAGACAGATCCTAATCTAACTATGTTGGGGTTAAATGTCCATAATGCACTGCGTGCCGATCTATGGAATAAATATCCTGAAAAACAATAACGTTAATAGCAAATTAACGTTATGGATTTACTGCTTAATTCTGTTCAGGCGATCAGTGTTGAATGAACGGTTAGTTCTTTCACGCGAAAGAAGAGATAGATTTACATGCAAGAGTGCTCGCGGAGGCACGAGGACCGCATGAACAAAGGAATGCGTGTGGATTCCTTTGTCTAATCGGCTGAGCGATTTAAATAAAAACTACGTCCCTTTTACAGTTACCAAGTCATTCATACAAAGCATTTCTTCAAACAATATTTTGTGAAAAACAAGAGAAAGATGTTTACTGCCCAGATTCAATCTTGCTATGAGTCGCGTTAAACAGTGCAGCTCGTGGGCTGGTTCTGAGCACGTTGCGAAGTTCCAATGAAATCGTTGGCCTGAAGCATGATGCAAGACATCATCTGTTCGTTCAGAGGTATTTTCTTCTCAAATTTCGTTAAGGTATTTTCTTCCCGGGTCTATTGGACGATTTTCTAGCAGAAATGCTCTTTGGAATTTAACTTCAACTTCGAAGGTCTGACCGCCGCGAGGTTTCAACGTCATTGCTCTTACAGTTGGAATAAAGTTGCGAGTGTTAAAATAATAAACACGGTTGCAGCGTAGTGAAGATTAATCTCGTTGCACAGCTTTGAGCCTTCTCTTTGTTCGACCTTTTACCGTGTGGACGGAGCGGGTCATCTCTTTAGTCCAGCCGAGAGAGCGAGTCAGAGGTGTGGCTCCTCTTTTTATGGCTCACCAGTATGATTGTATCGGGCTCTGCCCATACCTAACCCGATCTGGTTTACTGTGTGAGTACAGTAGCAGAAGGCCGCCCCTATCTGTGGATGCATGGTACCTAAACTTGCTTAGTTTAAAATGGAAAAAAAATTCCTGAAAAGGTTTTCCTTTATGCTACAGGTTTAGCTTTTAAACAAAACATGTATTTCAAACAGACACATCCACTATCGTGCTTATTTATCATGGAGCTGAGGCAGAAATCTTTGTTATCCATCAGGTGTCGATCATCCCCACTCCTGGCCATACAGGACATGATGTCAGCGTTCTTGTTAAGGGAACCACTGTGGGACAAGTTCTCGTTGCTGGGGACCTGTTTGAGTGTTGTGCTGATGAAGACTCGTGGCAGGGGCTTAGTGAGAACCCACAGGTGCAGGAAATGAGCCGACAGATTGCTTTAAGGACTGCTGATATCATCATTCCTGGACATGGACCCCCATTCAGGGTGTTCAGGGAATCAGGGGATTGAGGACAAGAATTCTGTCCATACCGCTGAAGCACTGTTGGGTTCTTCGACAGTTGGTCTAGGCACAGAGCGAGCTTTATCTTTGGCCAGGTTTATACTTGCTGTTAGTTACGTATACGGACGTTTAAAATGGCCGCCATACGTATCCTGTGTTCATGCCACATGTCAATTGTGCACGTCCCAAAAAATTAATGTAACGTGTGCATGTGGTGCAATATCTGCGTAAACGGCGGGGGGCAGTGTAGTGAAGCAACGTGCCGATCGGTCAGGACGAGAGAAATAAACTCTCCGTTTTCATGACGAGATTGGTTTAATGGCCTGATACACCATCTACTTTGGCGCCGTTGCCGCTGTTTCTGCCGTTTTCTCAAGATACACATTATAATGGCCCCCTCAACTCCCGCAATATTCACTGTAACTTCCTTCTGCAAAATCAGGACGTGGTCGAGGAAGATATTCCAGGGCTGGTGATGTTTCGGCTCTGTTCTGCCCACTAGTTGACAGAGTTTTAATCCTCCAGATGTACCGACGTTACCGAAGTGAGTATGTGATCAATGACGCTTGCGTAGCTGCGGCCGTCCGAACGCGTACACGCAGCCATGCAGCAAGTATAACCCCGGCCTTAGACTTGAAAAATAATGTCATAGGCATCAGAATGCACTGTTATTATCCAAAATGTTGTGTGCTGCTACTACTCTTTATTTTGTGTGTTTACCAGTTTGCCCCTTGGTACCTGAAAAACTCTGAAAATTAATTTTACTTGCGTACCTTTTATGACTAAGGGGTGAGTGGTCAGTGGTTGAGATATTTGAAGGTTAACTGCACGTGTTTTAAGTTTTTGTCGTTTAAAATTTACCCAAAATTTCATACATGGAAGACAAATAAAAAACGCATGATAGTTATAAAGTTAAATAAATATCAGCGAGAAATAGAGAATAGCACAGCTTTCAGGTATTAATCCAGCTATGTATCTGCATGTAAAACTACAGAGCTGTCTGCAAACCTTCTAATAAGTGTAATAAGTGTTCTTAAGGGCCCAAAAGTATGAAATGCATCATTTGGAATACATTCTTATATCTAAAATAAACGTTTATCAATGAATGAGTCATGGTGAATTTATAGACTGCCGAAGCTGAAACACATTAACACACATAAACACACCTGCTTTTGTCACTTAAACTTTAGTCCACATAAACCTGCACCACTTGGTGTGTAGACGACGTTACGCCATTTTAAGCAGTTGTGCACTCTCAGAAGTTACTACAATGTAAATAAAAAAGACAATTAAAACAATTTGCAGTTATTAAACTCGGCTTTAGTTTAAACTTTAAAGTGTCTAAACTTCAAGCTGATAACTAGATTTTGTAACATAATTTCCAGTTAATATTTAGTAATTAAGCTTCTCAGCACTTATTTCTTTCTTCTTTTTTTAAATATGTTGTTTGTTAATTCATGTAACTACTTTGTTAATTGAAAATGTCAGCTGCAAATTATTGTTTACCTTTTTGTAATTGGCGTTCTTCAGTATTTCTGTTTTTATTTCTTTTTGCCCAACTGAATTTGATCAAAGCGAGTTTCAAGTGTGTTACAGTCAGAACTTACTGGCATATTTATTTCCACAGTGCATTTTTCTGTTCTGAAAGTGCTTAAGGGGACACAGGGCTGTTGTGCCAACTCCAGTGGAGTGTGTCTTGCAATTTTCATTTCTCAAATATTTTGCACAATTTCTTGCACATTTCATAACTAATTATAGCCTTAGACTGAGCAAGTGTGTTTTGCAAGACCAATGTTTTATAGTAAAAAATGGTTTATAGAAATTTATTTCAGTACACTTTTACTTTTTATAAATTTTGTTTTGCGTTTTAGCTTTATTTGTTCTAACAACATGCTGTGCACATGTAAATTGTGTGAAAGGAAATATGATCTGTAAATGAGCATGAATGTCATTTCACCCTGTAGGACATGGTGCAAGTCTCACGCCCACAACAGTTTCACAATTAGTTGCCATTTGTAGCCTCGTGTCTTCCATGGACTTTGGTTTGAACATTTCAGCTGATCTGAATTTTAATGCATCTATTTTCATTTCAAGTCACGTAAACAGTCATAAGAAGGGCATGTCTCTTTGAGTGAGAATTTATATGGATTGTAACAGAGGCCCTTAGCCTTATCAGGCTACTTTTTAGCAACAGAAACAGAAGATTTGTTCAAAAGTCTCGAGGGGTTGGTATAGAGAGCGTGCACTTTGGTACTTCCTGAGAGGTCACACGTTTCACACAAAAGTCTTCTGCACATTGAGAGAAATGATAACATAAAACAGCCCAGCCCTACTGCAGAATCAAGATTGACAGAACTTCTCTTTCGCTCCAAAATATTCTACAGGTAAGTGTGCTGATCAATCAGGTGATTCAAGGTCAGGAATAATGTCAGCTGTATTGCTTCTGTAACAGGCTACTGATTTGGGGAAAAAAAACTTTTTTAAAACTAGTTGGATGAAAGAGAAATTGTAAACGCCAGGCTAAGTGATGTAACTGTAATTACACTTGAAGTAAATGGAAGATGAATGCTTTTGTTTGTATACAGTACATGTATAAACTGTATTACACATTCTTTCAGGTTTACTCTGAAAAGCTTTAAACATATAAAAAAATTAAATAAATTAAAAATAAATTAAAAAAAAGCCAAAATTCAATCGATGGATAACATCAATGTAAAAACTCTAAGGTGCTATAAATGCCCAGACATATCTGTATAATATGTTCTGTTGCAACTATGGACACAAAAATGTCCTCTAAAATAAATTGTGCTCAAAGTATCAACAGTTAATGTCAGTCTTGGGAGGAAATGCCACTGGAAATGTGCTTGATGGAAACCACAGTACAGTAGTGGGTGTCGAAACAGGTTTTGAGCATTTTTAGGTCACACTAGTCTTTTTATGCTGTATTAGTGATTCACACACCACAGTTACTGGAACCCGGACGGTCAATGGCATTAGAATGAACATTGAATAGAGCCAATCTTTGTGTCGGATTTTGACTTCTTTAAGGAAACCCATAAGGGCAAGAGTGACGGACTAAAAAAAAAAATCCAAAGTGATTGAAGGAGTTTTGAAAAAGGTGTTAGAATAAAGTTTAACACCTAGCAAAACAAGAGAAAAGTGCATTTGTGCATGGTAACGGATCTGCCACAGAGTAAAATTAAGGACAAAAAAATGTATTATATTGATAAAAATGCAGAAAATATTATATGACAATGGTCTTAGTTTGTTCTGGAATATGATACATAAAATATATGAAGCACAGACAGATTATATGCTTCCACTCTTCTATAAATTAATTTTGGGTTGAGGTTGGAACAGAATACAGAACAATAGTTAATAAAATTGTTTGTGCCAATGGTTCAGTAGAAGTTATGTTTCTATTAATCACAAATAAATTTGTATGTAAGCAGTTTTTAAAAAGAAGAACTCGGCAACATAACTGCTAGTTTGTGTTGCATCTAATTACCCTACATACAGTAGTTACTGTATTTATAGATATAGAGCTATCTACTCTAAAATGTCTTCATAATTTTTGGCATAATTAATTATAACTCTTTCAAGAAGATTGCCACCCAGTGCTTTTAAACTGATGGTAGTGTGTTCTTTGCTATAAGGGATGTTATTTGTCAAATATTTATGATGGAAATTTGAAAAATGTAAATTATAAAACTTATAAAAAAAATAATAGTTTAACAATTGTATTGATCACAAATCATATAGAAACGTATAATATCCTTTACACTCTAAGTAATCACTGTGATAGTTATGATGGACTTTGCCTATAGTTGTATAGTTGTGTGTTCTTTTCTAGGACTGCGTGCAAGATTTCTGCAACTGCTGTTAGACAGCCTTAAGAAAGCTTGAACAAAAAAAAAACCCAACTCAATTTATTTCGGTGAGACAAATTTTTACATCCATCACATGAGAACATGTGTAATTTTACCATTATACAGCATTATGTACCAAATAAAAAAAGGCAATGTTGGCTGTCTGGAAAAATCAGCCATGAAATTGCCACCTTCTTTTATATATGTGTGAATCTGAAGACAGCTATCTAGAAATGTGAGGTGTTTTCTGTTGAAGACCTTTATCTTTCCAGGAGATCAGGAGTGTATATCTAACAAGCATGTTGCAAAATTACATGAACATATTGCTTAAGAGCAGCCATGCTAATGTGCTTTGTTAACATTCATGTGTCTGTTCCTTAAATGCAGCCTACTATAAGCGAGTTGTAAACATCCAAAAGAGGAACTATGTCGTTAAATCTGACAAACCAGGAGGCCACCGCTGCAGAGTGTCAGAATCAGACAGGAGGACAGACAAACGCTGTTTTCGTTGCCGTCTATGCTCTGGTCTTTATAACTGGGATCATCCTCAACTCTATGGCACTTGTAGTTTTCTTCTGCCACACAAAGTCACGATCACACACCACTATATACATGACCAACCTTGCTTTAGCAGACCTCCTTCTGGTTTGTACTCTACCATTAAGGATCTATTATCACTCGGGATTTCAAGGTCTATCACAAAAGATCTGTGAAGTGGCTGGTCTTGTGCTGTTAGCCAACATGTATGGAAGCATCTTGCTCCTTACCTGCATTAGCCTCGACCGTTGCTTGGCTGTCTGTTTCCCTTTGTCATCCCGAGTGCGTGATGGCCGCAAAAAGGCACCGCTAGTCTGTCTGGGGATTTGGATGCTAACCATAGGAGCCAGCCTGCCCATTTACCTGGCTAAGATGACAAAGAAGATGAACCAGACAGAAGAGCAACAAAACTGTTTTGGAAACATTCCACACTATGCCATAAAACCCACTGCCCTTGCCTCATCGCTAACTGTAGGATTTGGGATGCCGCTGGTGATCATGGTTCTCTGTTCGTGGGGGTTAGTGCACGCTATCAGCAAAAGCACTGCTGCCCAGACCTCTGGCTTAGTTGACAGTCGCAAGATCCAGAGGATGGTAAGCACTAACCTGGCCATATTTCTGTTCTGCTTTCTGCCATATCATATCATGCTGGGGGTGCTTTACTCCTACAGAAAACCTAATGGGAATATGACATGCTCAGTGCTATCTGCCTACCACTACAGTTTGATGGTAGCTTGCCTGAATGGCACTCTGGACCCATTAGCTTACTACTTTACCACAGAGACTTTCCGTAAAAATGTTAACGAAATAGATGCTGTTCGGAGAATGTTGCCCATGAACAATCTGAGCTCTGATGGAAACACACGCTCCAGAACATCTCCCAATACTTAAAGGCTAAAATAGACTTTTTTTCGTGGTGGTTGTGAAAATTTACCATCCAGAGACATTTGCATCGTGATCATAAACATTATGTTTTGAACAGGATTTTCAACAGGATTTTACAAACTCTGCTATAATTTTTTTATTATGTAGTAGGTCACCTTGAATGTTAGGATCTCAAAAAGGAACTGATTATATCACAACGGGCTGAATTTATTCATATACAAAACTGATATTTAAATAAAGCACATGTTGCAAGAGTCATTTACAAAGACATAAATAACATGTAACTAAAATGTGCAAAAACATGGATTTAAGAATGTTCTAGTTCTTTATTTTATTTATTTTTTTTTTTAAAGCATAATGTTTAACAAATATTATTATCTGTTTAATGATTCATTTCTGCTGGTATAGGAATTCCATTTTTTCTAGAAATCCAAAAGTTAAACCAAAAGCCTATTTAAATTAATCCATGCTGATACTTTGAGAACATAAACTCATACCCTTATAAAAAATCACTATAGTTTAACTTTGAAACTTTATGGCAAAACCTTTGTAGTAACTACGTTATTCCATATTTAACTATTTAACTGTTATTACTACAGTTTTACTATGGTATTTTACCTTTATGGTTTGTTAACTCTTGTCATTACCATACCTGTGATACATATGTTAACTGTTATGTTAGTAATAGTAAAATAGAATGCTATTTTTTATTGTCAAATATACAAGTACAGTATAGTAAAATTCATTCTTCGCATATCCTAGCATGTTGGTAAGCTGGGGTCAGAGCGCAGGGTCGGCCATGATACAGGGCCCAACAGTGTCAGCTTGGCGGCGCTGAGGCTTGAACCCACGACCACTTGAGCCCTAACCACTGAGCCACCACTGCCCCATTGATAGATGTACCAAAAAAACAACTGTGGTTAATTTTCGTAAGTGTAGTCTATGATGAAATTGGTATACTTCAGGTGGCATGGGTTGCGGAGAGAAAGAGAAAAGAAAACTTAAGCTTATGGATATTTAGGGTAACATTTTTTTTAAACTCATTAATGCTGGTAGCTAGAAAACTTGATTTGGATAGTGTTCTATAAAAAAACAGAATACTGAAGCAGTAATGGATCCTTGCATTGTATTTCTATTTGTACTTTTGTTGTTTTTAAAAAAAGTGATAGAACAAAACATTGGTATATACTGTATGATGTATAATATTTAATTCTGTTTACTTTATGTAACTTGCCTGTATTTTATTTTAATTTTTTATTTTAAGAAAGCCACTGAAATGTACTGAATTTAAACCAAATAAAAACGATATTTCTGTGAAAGTATGTGCACGCTATTTGTTTTAACCTGGACAAGGTTAGAGGGTAGAAAACACTTAAATGCCATGTAGTAGTAATATCAGCTCAAAGTCCATATCTATAAAAGACCAACCGTTTCTATTAGACTTGCTACTCCGCTGATTCAGTTTTTTTTAAAAGTACTAAGTGTTTATTTGTTGTGTGATTCGGGTTATACTGGGGGGGCGCATCTATGCTGCAGAGATCAACAAAAGCTTCTTTCCTACACCTTCCTTATTTGCAAAAACTTATATTTTTGTGGGGAAAAAATTAAGTTACAAGCTCAAAACATTTCATAATACACTGTAGAAATCAAAAATAAATTCTAGTGTATTCAGTCAAAGCCTTGTTAAATAAGGAGTGTGTCCAAGTTATCATTAAAGACCCTATAACACAAGCTATCATTGCTCTTTACAGAACCTCTATGAACCGAACACAGGGACATGTACGGTTCACATATAACTTCTGAGAAACACACTTTATCTTATTTTCGGTTAGCCACAAACCAGTCCTTCCTATTAATTCTTTATTCCTTTGGCTTAAACAAATGCAGTCTGTAACGTTAAAGGCCCATATACAATTATTCTATTGAGCCAATAAAAAAAAAAAAACTTCGAGTCCTATAAACATCGGTCCTATAAAAATGGCTGATGTTGCTTTGTAAAATTTAGATCGTTAGACTTAGTAGAAGTTAGGAATTTGTTTGAATGCTGAAATATCACGTATATTATCACGCTAAGTTCCAGAGGTGCTTCTTGCTGAAAGATAAGAATCAGAATTAGAATTAGAATCAGAATCAGGTTTATTGCCAAGTAGGTTCTCATATACAAGGAATTTGCCTTGTTATGTTGGTGCATAACAATAAACATAGAACGGAAATAAAAATAAAAAGCAAGTACCGTAAGAACATAAATATAGAAAAAGTACAATAAAAATATAAAATATTAAAATTACAATGTATATATATATCTTTTTTGAGAGATGAAATGGGATGAAAGAATGAA
Organism: Olivaichthys viedmensis; assembly: GCA_028565825.1. Classification (NCBI taxonomy): domain Eukaryota; kingdom Metazoa; phylum Chordata; class Actinopteri; order Siluriformes; family Diplomystidae; genus Olivaichthys; species Olivaichthys viedmensis. The sequence goes on along the minus strand of JAOUQW010000040.1, from coordinate 9,589,413 downwards.
AGAGCTGTACAGATTGTGCAGGATGTGCAAAAAAATTAGACTGTGGTGTAAGATTATTGTATAAGACCTAAAGACCCTTTTTACTTTAAGAAAGCTTTTTTGAAAAGTCTTAATGACTGAGCCATTTAACCTTGGGCAGAAACTACAACAGTTAGTCCTTTTAACAGATGAGTCTACGTGGTTGTGTTAAAAATAACTACATTGGACTGAACAGTAAATGTGTTTAGTACACATTTACTGTACTGTACTTTTACACAGTAAAAGTTATTAGTACATATAAATGTGTTAATAATAATATTAATGCTGACCTTGCACTCTGTACAGGAATGTTGCCTATTGAGACGTTATAGTGCGCAATAGTAAATCAATCGCACCATTTTCTTGTAGAGAGAAGAAAGAAAAAAAAGACACCGAAGGTTTCACATTAGTTTTATGTTATAAAGCCTACTACTCAAATAGGTCATGTGAGATTGCATCTGTCTTGCACACTTAAGACTGATATCTCTGTAGCACTATGGCCTGGAAATATGTAGCGTCAGCCACAAATGTTCCACAATGAACTGAGTGTGCAAATCTACACTTTATCATACTACACACAACATTATGGCATGAGATTTTGTTAGTGTCCTAATGTGTCGCTTAAAAAGGTTACCCATTGTTAAATGGTTGCTTTACAGTCACACCGTTTCTGTGATCTTTGTTCTTCTAAATACATTCCAGGTTTGGCACAACACACAGCACATTTTTGCCATTTAATTACCCTGATAACCACATGCATATCTAAACAAACTGTGCACTTATACATTTGTGTGTAGTGACGTACACTCTTCGAGGGTTCTAGGTTCCTTTCTAATAGAAAAGCCATTTGTTGTAGGGTTCTACATCAACCTTTAGGGTGCTAGACTTCCCCCCCCAGAGTGTATAAAGGTACAAGTAGAGCACAATAGGAGCACATATGTGTGTTTGCTAAATCTGTAGAAAGTGACAAAAAGCAGATGCGCTTTCATCTAAAATGGATTATTTTATTTTTTTTAAAGTGCTGCACGAAACAAAAACATTCTTAGCATTGTTGCACCAAAGACAAACTGCAAATGATTACATTGCAACGGCATTTATGCCATTTTGTTCGTCTAATTATACATATATATGCACGTTTTTAAATCGTCACTGTCCAGGTGTGGGTAAACAGCGTCCGCAAAACGGCGAGCTAAGAACTATAAGTGGAGTTTAAGCCGAGGTGAGAAAGGAAAACTAAGTCGAGTTTAAATGCCTAGGCTGGTCATCGGGGTTTTGGCACCTTGCCTATTTTCGTGCAGACTGCGGCTCATTAGGGCCGGACAAGAGCAGAGAAAGGGGCTTTAGCTCGCTTCACTGGAGTGTGTCCGTCCCACAGATAAAGGAGGGGACAATAACAGGGAATGGGGTCGGCTAAACGTGGAGATAATCATCAAGAATTTCCTTCAGTGTTTCGCCACTTGGAAAAATGAGTTTTCTTTGCTACCGGTCAGCATGATGCTTGCCCCCTCCATGCGTCTCCCGTGTTGTTTTTGGTCCATTATCCTTTCAGGCCAGCTAACGACGAACATCTTCAAGTGAGCCGTGGCGTGGCGCATGGCTCTTGCGTTCATTCTTTAACAGATGCATTACCCTAATCATTAGATTAAAAAATAACACGGATTCATTCGGTGCCATGCATTAGATCACACCCTGATAGACGGTCGATAAATAACCTTTAAAGTCTAACTCATTTAGCCACTGGCCACAGCCTGACTTGACCCACAAAGCCCATTCTGACTTTGTCTTTTCTGTTCCGGTGACCTGGGGCCTAAAACACTCCTAAACGTGGACCTGCGACTGTTTCCTAAAAGTTCCTACCAACGATTTATAAAACGTCCACACGCACGAAATTTTTTTTTTTCTTTTCTTTTCTTAAAGCCTTCCTACCTGTGGCCTGTTTATTAATCGACTCCTCCTTAGAGAACGCCCCCCAAATCTCCTTATATGGTGGGACACAGGCATTATAAGCGGCAGGGTAAGTCATTAGTCAGGGTCATTTTCTGTCAAAATGGCAAGTGAGGTGCAACACCGGAGTGAAAAAGAAAGAAAAGAAAGAAATCAGAATCAGGTTTTATTGCCAAGTAGGTTTTCACATACAAGGAATTTGCTTTGGTATGCTGGTGCATAACAATAAACATAGAATGGAAATGAAATAAAAAATAAAATAAAGAGCAAGGACCATAAGAACATAAATATAAAATATAAAAATGTGCAATGTACAATATATCTGTTTTTGAGATAAGAAGAGCTGTACAGATTGCGCAAACAATTGTCAAAGAGTGTGATGTGTGATGTGAAATGGAGGTCTTGTTGGCAGAGGTACATGCCAGAGCAAATATATTGTTTGGTAACATTAACAGTTATTGAATGATACGTGCTTTCTATTCACATAAGCATGTTTATTCACTGAAGGTGCTCGTATGGCCACATGGGTGCAATCTATGGCTCCAATAACATTTGGCATCCCGCTCAAATCAGAAATTCCTTTTTAATCGGGGCTTGTGTTCGTTCCTCATAAGTGTGCATACGAAAAAATCATTTTTAACGTAAGAACAAATCCATGGGATTTAAGATCAAATCTGATCATACGAACATTTTATAAATGAGGCCCCTGGGATCTAAATAACCATCTTTGCATCATGTTTTGGTCACTTGTAATTTGCAGTGCAAACACTCGGTCTAAAATTGGATTTGAAACATAAATCAGATTTGCCCTGCTGTCTGAACATAGCCTTACACTCTTGCTCTGGTGCCCTCCTGTCTGAACATTTAAAGTGGTAAGGAAGTACATCATCTCATAATAATATGCAAATGTTTTCTTAAATGTGTCATTGGGAAATTATTAGAAAAATAAGGAATAAGATAAATGAATTACTCTAGATAGAGTCTATAAATGCATATGTTTACGGTGTTAAAATTCCCACCGACAATCCCTGCATCCAGTTGATGGGTCTGGCATGTAACTCTGCTAAAGCTATCCAAGAGCTTATCTCTCAGCCATGTTATGAACGCAAATCTGTCAGTCAGCCCAAGGAAACCGACAAACACCTGTGAGACATTGAAACCAGTGACATTGCTATTCAAATCAGTTAAATTCCATGCCTTAACTGAATGAGGAACAAGAGCTAATGGCAGAAAATAACGTCTGTAGGCTATTTTATTTTTTCCATAGTCAACAATATAGCCAAATCTAAATTAATGTCACTTGATTCATATTTAACCAGACTTTACCAGAAGAAAATATTTGCCAATAAGACACCTTGGTGAGATCAGTGATGAAGAACTGGCTTGATGAAAGTTCTTTTGACTGCTACCAAATAGCGCTTCATCACTTCCCTCATCAAATTTTTCTAGGTTTCGTAATCTAGCCATCGGCCTAGCCATCTAGCTGGTCACATTGCGAATGCTGGTGTTGACTTTATTACAATAAATAGGAGAACTATGAGAACAACAAAGCTTTTTGTCCTCAACGTTTACTCAGTCAAATAATGACTGTCTTACGGAACTTTACTATGCATGTATACATGAAAGAGTTTGAAAACATCAGAAGAGACTTGGAGTGAATGGAGATAAGATAAATTTGGAAAGAGTTTCAACAGTTTTTACGTCTGACGTCATATTACCAGCTGCTGCTTTCCTTATATTTAACTTGGTTTTTCTAAATGTTCTCTCTGCAAAGCCACCAGAGGTCTGTTTGCTAAAAATAAAAACATGGATTGGAGTGTATAATCGCATCCATGCAGTGCATGTGGCGAAAACAATGTTTGTTCTTTGTGATCACTGCCATCTATTTTCTGTTTTGGGTTCGTCAAACACTTCAAGCCCTAGGAAGCACAGCGAGTCTCACCGGCTGGATCAGGGGCTGCGAGTAGGAACAAACATCTGATAGGAACCAAAAAACACGGACAATGTTTTACAGTGTGTAAAAAAGAAGCGTACCACTGTCTCTCACTTTCATTGGTAGCAAAGTACTGATAGGAAAGTCTGTTCACTCGGCGACCATCTTTGCAACGCTCCCCGGCAGTTATTTCCAGTCATACAAGACCAAGCTCTTATCTACTTGAATGGGGAGAGACCCATAAACCCAAAACGATTAAACAAGAGGGTCTAAGCAAAAGCAAAAGATGTATTAGCCAGAGTGCTGCCTTTAAATAGACTATATGTCAGGGGTGGTTCTAGAATTAACGGACTGGGTGGGCATTACAAACCTTTAGTTGGGCATCCAAGTTAAACATAATTATAGGTTATTGCAGATCATTTTGATGTGTAACCCAAAATTGTAATCTCAAGATGTTAATGTTATTTAAGTAGAAATACAACAAAACACAGAATTAAACTACATTAAACCAAATGTTTACAAGAACACAAAAAATATAACTGTACATATGAAGCATTAACTGTTATTTAAATTAAGCTTTCCGGTCTTCGCACACTCACAAAGCTTATGTCACATGAGTTATGTGAAATGGCAATACGTTGTAACG